>BJBW01009017.1:0-38732 GCA_004320125.1 Scolopax mira
GAGCCACCAAGCTGGTGAGGGGTCTAGAGAACAAGTCCTGTGAGGAGAAGATGAGGAAACTGGGCATGTTTAGTTTGGAGAAGAGGAGGCTGAGGGGAGACCTCATTCAACTACCTGAAGGGAGGCTGTAGAGAAGTGGGGGTTAACCTCTTTTTCCAAGGGAATAATGACAGGACCAGAGGAAATGGTATGAAGCTGCGGCAGGGGAGGTTTAGATTAGATATTAGGAAGAATTACTTTACTGAAAGAGTGGTCAGGCACTGGAACAGCCTGCCCAGGGAGGTGGTGGAGTCACCATCCCTGGAGGTATTTAAGAAACGTGTAGATGTGGCACTACAGGGCATGCTCTAGTGGCTGAGATTATTGGGTTTTATCCATCTATGGGTTGGTGTGGGTGGGTGTGGGTGTCAGTTTGTGGTTGGTTTTGGTTTTTGGTGGGTTTTTTTTGTTTTGTTTTAGTTTTTTTTTGTGGTTGGACTCGATGATCTCAAAGGTCCCTTCCAACCATGAATATTCTGTTATTCTGTGATCGTGGACACACTACTTTTGACCAGTAATGGCAGCATAAACAGACTCCCGGTCCCCTGACCCCTTGCCAACATTGGCAGCGTAGGCAAGATGCTGCCCGTATTAGGCCTGTAAGGTCTGATCCTCTCAAATAACACTGCTGTTTCTGGAGCCAAGGGTTGCTGTGACTCTTACCTGCATTCAAAAGGCTTTTACACTTTTTTGAGTACAAAATATTTGAGGATAGGTTGATAGAGGCTATACTTTGCAATATTAATTTCCTTTAACTTAAATTATTGTGTTTATGGCTGTATGGAGCACTATAGCCTAATGGAGTGCTTACTTGCCAGCCAAATTATTCCTAGTTTTGCAGGTTTATTTCCCCATCTAATAGAAATATGTAATTAAAATTAATATTGAGTGGCAGTGTTGAGTACAAAAAGTAGTGGCATTCTTAGGCTAATGTGATTTGAAAGTCTTATCATAACAGTAACTTTCTATCATATCTTATTAGCCTTGCACCATGTTGATATAGCTGATATTCTTTAATATGTTTTGAAAGTCAGTAATGGGATGAGAAAATTATTTTACCATAACAAATACCAGTGTTACACAATGTTGATATTATGTGATGTAAAATTGCTAATAATAAACTTTACAGCCTCTTATCCTAACTGAGGGCATTTTTGGTACAACTAAACTTTTAGTTTTTCCAAGATCTTACTTGTATGATTATCAGTGTAAGAAGTTAAATTATTTGTAGGGAAATGAATTAATCCCCTTTTAACTACTTTTGAAACCTATTTCATGTCTTCAGTATTTTTTCGGGGATTTTTAAAAGATTTTTTTGAGAGAAAGACTGTGAGAAAAAACATTAATCAAACTGACTTTCTTGAAAAGGATATACAATATTCATTCTTTGAAAAACAAGTACCATTTAAACATATGTAAAAAAAAAAAAGAAAAGTCTTTTCTCTTGCAAAGTAATTTCTCTTACATATTCTGGGTAAGTCAATGACATTTTTCAAACTCAAATTTACCTGAATTTTTAATTGAACAATTCCTTATCATTATGCTTTGTTAAGCTATTAAATTCCAGAATAAAATTTTATGGGGGTGGAGAACAAACATTTAAAAAAGTAAACACAAAACCAAGCAGCTGACCACAAAACATAATTCTTTAAAGCAGAATTTTTAATATAATTGTATAATTTCTTACATTATTCTTATTACTATTATTACTACCCGTCTGCAAAAATTTAAAAGTTATCATGTAATGGAATTGTCTATTGAGTTCCAATATACCAATATTATTAAGAAAAAATTGTTGCACAGCATCCTTATTTAAAGCTTTTCCTTAGCTCTGAATATGTGGTTTTGATTGGAGTTTCTGTAAGTAATTTCTTTTTTGTGTGTGTATAGTCCATAATTAGCGAGAAATTTTCCACAAGAAATAATCCACAAGATACATTCCATGCCTTGATGTTGTTTAAATATTTGCATTAATTTTAGTCTTTATTTTCACCAGTGAGACTATGCAAAGCAGCATTTTAACAAAGGAGATAGATATACAACCATAAATTGAAATGATAACTTAAGAGTTGAATGAACTAACCACTGTTCGAAGAATCCTACTGATGCCTGACACAAAATACACAGTATGTGAAACCTCCGGAGGTCTATGAATGAGATTAATGAGATCATTCTGAGCCACCCAGTATTAGATCTAGCTCAAGTTTATGCAGAGTAAGCAACTTGTAAAAGGTATAGAGTCAGCACCACAGCTATGGCCCTCATGCTTATTTGACCCATGGAAGAGCGCTGAAAATTCAATTTATTGAACTGCTGCTGCTGAGGAGCGTGTGGTTAGGCTATTCTGTATGAAGCAATAGCTAGAGTAGGAAGCAGGGAGAGGAGCAGTGATATTACTTATGGAAGGCAAGGCAAGGGAAAGCAAACTAAGGCAAAAGAGAAGGAAAGCAGAGCATAAAAAGAGAAGAACATCGAAAACCAGAGAAGAAAAGAAGTAGTATCAACTTTAAAAAACTTGAGAACTTGAGTGCTTTCAAGTTGCTTTTGGCTAGCAATACCTAAAATAACAGCTAGACATCTAGTCTCTCAGACAAAAAGTCCGTCTTTAATTTTAACCCGTAAATGGTTTTCAAAATCCCACTAGGCCAAAATCCCACTAGGCACTTACATTCATCTTTAGCTGCCTGCATACCTTTAACACAGCACTCTAAGCCTCCTTTAATTCCTCCTCTGAGTTTCTACCTCACAACCATGCTGACTGAATAAATGTATGGAGGATTTGAAGCAGTCTGATACCGTGGTAATGAGGGAAGAAGGAGCACAGAAATATCACAAATGGACAGACTAAAGAAAGCATTCTTAACTGCTAAAATGAAGCCTCCTGCATTAGACCACCAGCAGCTTTAATCTCTCAGTGCTGTCAGGAAGACCAATAGCCCTTTTGATCTTCTAGTTATTCTCGAGTGCAGTTACTACCTAATTAATACCGATGAAGGATAGTTTAATTTGGAACGGAAGGTTTTGTGTGAATGACATAGCCCAAAGGAATTAGTTGTCCAGGATTTATCTCATAAAAGATTTATCTTATTTGGTTTCTAAATGTTTCCTGAAAAGTGTAATAATTCTCTGTTACTATATAAAATATACTAAAATATATTTTCCCACTAATAATGCAGTTTTGCATTTATATATACATATATATAAATATTATAACAGGGGAAAAAAAAAAAGGAAATGGGCTTTTAGTAGGCTCTGACCAGCTTTAATAATACTGACAAATGCCATAGAATTAGAACACAAAGCCAACAAGTCAGAAAAGGCTTAAAAAGTATGGTCTAACTCAAGTAAAATTTGACAAATTTTAAAAGCCAGCCACAGCAAAAGGAACATTTCAGGACCTACAGGATCCATCCATCCAAATATTAGGTGTTTAAAATTCAGCTAGTCACTCTAAGATTCCTTTATTATCTATAATAAGAAATGAGAACACTTAGATAATATTTTAGAATCGTAGAATCATAGAATCATAGAATTGTTTGAGTTGGAAAGGACCTTAAAGATCATCGAGTTCCAACCCCCCTGCCATGGGCAGTGACACCTCCCACTAGACCAAGTTGCTCAAAGCCCCATCCAGCCTGGCCTTAAACACTTCCAGGGATGGAGCAACCATGACTTCCCTGGGCAACCTATCTTATCAAAACTATTTTGCTTGTTTACATGAGAATAAGATAAACTGCCCTCTGGAAGTTCTCGTTCTCACCACGATCTATTAGGAAGTCTGGGTGAAATATCAAAACCAGGAGAAATTAAATAATCTAGACTTGATTCCTTGTTCCTAGACTTGAGCTTTCACACTTGATCACCACCAGAATCTTGAATTTGTGGGAAATGGTGAGACATCCCAGATTGTGTGCACAGTGTGCTCTTCAGCTGACTCTGAAAATCAAAACTCGTGCAAAGATGTCTCTCTGAATCTTTCCCGAAGAAAAGCAGAGTAATGGGGTAAAGATTTCTAGGGAAGAGTTTTCGTTCACTCTGAAATCTCCTGAAGATTTCCTGCTGTCATTTCTTCTGTTGTCCTTCCTAAAATAAAGCAACCTTTATTGGAGTAGCTGAAGACACAGAAGATATGAGGGCCCAAGCTTCATTCAACCCCAAGAAACTCCCAATACCTCTTTCCTGCCTTCTGAGAGTCTTTCCAAGAAAGCCATCTACAGAATAGTCTGGGTGAGAATCCAGGAGTTAGGTGGGTTCCTTGTGGCCTTCATACTGACCTGGGGTCACTTTATAGACAACAATCTGAAAATAATAGACCCAGAACAAGTAGAATGAGGAATGAGACTACTACCATTCCCCATCTTTAATTTGTCTGCTTTTTCAATCACCTCAATGCAGGAACGGGCCCAGGAGCAGAGGCCGGCTACCATAACTCCTGCTATTCACTTTATATTCTAGCCTGTGAGGTACAAAAGCACATCTTCTCCTTGTAGGCCTAAAAATACTTTTTTTTTTTAATGCTAAAAAAAAAAAAAAAATTGTTCAGTATTTCATTCCAGGCTCAATAACAAATAATTTCCTCTCCATTTTCTCTTTCATCATGTCCCTTCTGCCTTTTTGTTTTTTCCTTTCTTCTTTTTTTTTTTTCTGTGTTGATATTTTCTCAATAGTTCCACTAAACTCTAAAACACAGAGGTTGAAATGCAATTATAGAAGCAATGTACATTTATAGCAAATATATACCTGTTTCAAATAAAAGCTTTTCTTTTCATTTTCTAGGGGAAAAAAAAAAGAATATTTTAAAAAAAAGTGTTCTGCTCTTTTTTTTGCCTGCAACACATAGTTTTTTTGGCTTTCATCTTATGTGTGCTTATGTAAGAAAATGCTTATGTAATCTTCTAAGACTATAAAGTAAATAAAGATTTCACACAGTAGTGTGAAAGTTAGTACTAAGATACAAGATCTTGTTGCTGTGTTTGATGTTGGCTAGAAGACCTTGTTACTTGTCACCTACTGCTTTACCACTACCACTACCACTACTGATCAAGCCAGATAAGTAAAACTTCAAGGAAAAAGAAAACACAGTTATTGTATTTCTAAATTACTATGTTGATACCATGAATATGCAGTTTGCAGCTTCCTTTATAATTGGTAGGATTTTTACAAATGACAGAATATGTTTTTAGACAGCAAATGAAGAGATGCCTTTGCAAGTCTCTCCACCTCAGTGGAGCAGTTCTAGATTGCCTCCAGTAAAAACAAAGTTAATATGATTTGCAAATACAATTTTTGACAAGTCATTCTCAGTCATCTTTACATAGACATGAATCTCAGCAGGGTATAAGACAAAGCGCTTTAACCCTTTTGGTGGACACTCAACTTTAAGGAAAATAATTCCCAAAGGGTGAGTACTCTTCTGAGAACAAGATATTTAGAAAATATTTTTGTCCATTCTCTATATTATTTAAATCTTCAATATTACCTTGCAGAAAGTGCCTATATTTTTATCTTTTGTTGATGCCACTACCATTATTTTCATTCTTTCTTTCCCTGTCCCCTATGTGCATTTCCTTCCCACTGTATTGTAGAAGTCTACACCTGCCAAAAGTCTCAGCATCAAGATTTGCTCTTAAAACCAAGAAGAGTATCTGGAAAGCCTGTGAACTTGGTCTGAAGACAACAAATATTTGGAAAATGGAGATAGTTCTTCATGATCAAAGTTTTTGGAAATTACAAATGAAATTATCTTTAATTATTTTAATGAAAAACTTCACCAGGTTAAACTAAAGCAACTAAAACTAAACTAAACTAAATCAACTACTTCAAACTAGTGAGCTAAACTAGCTCTCCTTATGTGCTTACATATATATGTATAAATAAATAAATGTCTATTTACATATATAGCCCACAATAATATTTTGCTGATATATGAAGTACATTATGATTAATTTTCAGGACCACAGGAAACAATGATGTATGTTATAAAAGTAGTAACTCTATAACTTGCACAGTGATCAGCTATATCTAGCAAGAATATAGTAACTTGTAGAATAGTTTTCCAAAGGCAGTGAAGAAGTTGATCATTGAAATGTACAAAAGGATAAAAGAAATAGCATTTGAAAACAGTCTATAGAATCTGTCATGTAAATCAAGCAGGTTATCCATCTGCAGCTGGTGAGGAACTTTTCTGTAATTTTTAGTCAAAGAGTGAGAAGTCCTTAAACATGAATATTCTGTGAGAGTGCATCACTTTTAAAGTAACATGCATCTGCTTAAGCTGTGTACCTCCAATAGGTCAAATATATGATGGCCTAAGAAGGTATTTCTACCCTGTCCTATGTAGCCTTGTGGACGTCCTTGCAGTGGGGCACCTTTATTTTTCTGTGATTTCTTTTTCTTTAAAAATCTTCAGAAGTTCTTAATATCTTCTTAATGTGATTTTTTTTTTTTTTTTTAATCTCAGACAGTTTCATTTGCTGGACATTTGACAGCCACCTCCAAATATACTTCTTTTCTATTCTTAATGTTTTTTCAATACTTTTATTCATTCATTTAATGAGAAGAATCGCTGTAGTAGATATAATGAAATATATTGTTCACAGACTGATAGAGCCTTCTGGTATGTGTGGAGCACATTCAGTGTCTACAAAAATCAATTATAACATTCGGCTCTCATTTCTTATTTTTATGATTCCTAGGTCTCAGACTAGAAAGGTATTTTCTGGCATACAGAATGTTTGAGATGATTACATATCAGAAAAGGCTTGTGAGAGGGAAAAGGAACCTTTCCTTTAACTTAACGTTGCAATTCTCACTGGAAAAGAATGGTGTTAAAACATCTTCAGAAGAATGGTGCCATGATCTGAAATAGAAAAACATGTGACACTGTCATGGAGAAAACAATTTGCACACACTGAAAGATCACATTTGAGCCTGCTGATAAATACTTTATTCCAGCCTGAAGGAATAATAATTTTGTATTGTCCTTTAATAAGGTTAGCCCTGCTGCATTCTTCCCCCTATATGTGCTCCACTGAGGTCTTGCTGTGAGTTTACACACAATCATTTTGAAGTGCTGTGTTTTGTTATGTGACAGTGATGGAAAACTTGTGTGAAGGTAATTGGAAAACAAGGCATTAACTCTGAGTAAATGAAATTTGAAGACTGTTTAATTAATGAATAAGTTTGTTTATTCTTTATCTTTATGTTCCCCTATTTTGGGGATCCTTAAAGCAAAAAAAATAGGAAAAATTGAATTTTGTAATAAAACTGTATTATAAATTCAGAACTGACACATTTAGAAAGCAGGAACACAGAAAAATATTTTGAAAGCTTTTTTTCTTTCTCTTTCCAACTGGATGAAATTCTGCTCACTTGGGGAATATCATTGAACCCTCAAAAATCCCCTAGCACAGGTTTGCGCATTTTTTAAGAGAATGTGACAATAGCCATGGCACTTACTCTATTATCTATTGTAGTCCTTACATCTTGCATTTAACAGAAAGTAGAATTGTTCTCTAAATAAGAATTCTCAGCACTCACAGTGTTTCCTTATCTTTTGTTCAGAGGGTTTACATTTCAAGGATTATCGAGTTTTATAGGCATAGAAAATTAAGTTACAAAAGCTTTCTCTGAACAGATCCTCACCTGCTTATGCAAACACAGTGCAAGAGTACAAGAAGACAGCTTATGTCCTAAATACACAGGTTGAACCTGAAGGGTTCAGACATTCATTGTTCATGAATACGTAGGTTTATCCCCATATATACACTGCTTACCTCTCTTTCAATAATGACCTTTTCCTGTGAAGTTTTCTGAATCTTCTGAAAAAGAAGGAACACAACCCGGATTACTATCATGCTGAAAATACATGAAAATGCATAATATTTCAAGGAAACTGTGAAAAAGACTTGTGTGTACATCCTCAAAGAGTCCTCTGGTTGAGAGCCAGAGAACTAAACTTTTTCAAATCATGACTTTGCACAATTATCACTGTGGGAACTACTTTCAAGTGGATTTGCTTCCCTAGAGGGCTAGGTGGGACAGTGCATATTTATTTTTGGGACTAGTTCACACATATATGGTACAAGTACTTGGCATCTGTTAGTTGGTGTGAAGTTACCGCTCTCCTGATTAGAAGCAATGATAGCCATACACTATAATCAGTAAAACCTCATTGCTAAAGATTCTGCAAAAGCAGAACTGAGCAAAGGAGAGAGCCAGCAACACATGCCTTAAGTAAGGTATTTCCAGTGGATGAGACCAGGATAGTTGTCAGAAATGTACAATGTATATTTTTAGATTCCAGATGTCCAACAGCAGTGTGGATTATTGAACGAATGCTAATGAAATGTATATCAGCTTCCTTATATACTCCTGTGCAGATGTCAATCTGTATTACAGACAGTATAAGAGAGAATGACAGCCATAAGACATTATAAATACTCTGTTTCTTGGATTATTTTTGAAGGAAATTCAAAGTTTTTATAAAATTATCAAAGGAAAAGAAAAAAGGAAACTAAATCATCTGTATTCACATAGTGATGTCTTTCTTATGCACCCACCATTTATGTCTTGCAATAAAGCATTACAGACTGACTACTGCAATTTTTTTCCCCAGAAACTAAAATCCAAAATTGTAGACAGAGCACTGCTGGGGATTATCAGTGGGATGGATGTGTCTGGCATGAGTGTTTTTCTTGGTTTGGCTTCATTAAATGAGACATTACAAACAAGTTGTTGTATACTTTTATTGCCTTCCACTGTTTCTTCTATCAAATCAAAGTTTTGAAACTTTGGTTATAGCAGTTGTTCTAACTCCATTTCTTGACTATTTGAAGTAGTTAATTAGCTTTTAAAATGATGAGGAAGAAAAAAATATTTATCTGCAGAAGTGTCCTGCTATTGTTTCAAACTGTGAATATCCTCTATTCTATGTCATGATACACAAGTAAAGGTTAGTAAATGAAAATTAATAATAATTCTATTGTATAATATTGTTCGAAGCCCTCAGATTGAGAAAAGCAAACCAGAAGAAAAAAACTTCAAAACCAGCAAAGCATGAATAAATTCAAAGAAAGTGACAAGATTATAATCCAAAAAGTGGTTTATACATTAACTTTTCAAGAATCTCTCATTTTCTCAGTGTTATCTTACTATATTCATAATTATTATACCACAGCTCACTAACAAGTAATGTGTATCCACGGGAAAAGATGTTTCATGTCTATTAAGTACAACAGAAAAAAACAGTTAAATTAATATGAATTCCCATTTTCCTTAGCTCTTAAACTGGTTGTTTTCAGACATGTCCTTAGTGAATGGCTAAGAAATCATGTGTTTCTTCTCTTGATGCGCTAACACCATCTTGAAGAATTTATTCTCCCACCACATAATAGAAGAGAGAACATGCTGTCCCTGTGTATCCTACCACAGTAGAGATCTCTAATTCACGGACTGATAACATCAGTATTACATTAGCAGGTTTTGGCTCATGAGTGAATAATCTGAAATACTGTTCAATATTTTTTCTTCAAATCATACCCTAAAATTTGGTTATGATAAAAGATATTTTTTTTCTGGAACTCAACTGTAATTAAATAAAAGTGGTTCTTAGGGCTTAGTAATAATTCTTCTTTCATTAGATCTGATTTAAGCTAGCACTTCTTTTGAAACTTTCCTATCTATCTCCTAACATCTTCAAACAACCGGAAAAAAAACAAAGTATTTCTCTAAAAGACAAGAAAATAACCACAATTTGAAAAAAAATAAATAATCTTTTTTTCCCCCTGATTACTTGACAAAGCAATCTTATAATTTTTCAAGTCTAAAATATTTGTTAGACCTTATATGCATAACAATATGATAAAATATCATTTTAACACTACAGGGATAACACAGAAAATTTCATGTGTGACAATAGGCTCTACTTTAATACCGCATAAACGATAAAACATCTCAATAAAATGTGAATGGATGATTCCAAACTTCTTTTTCCTGAAGATTAAATTTTGTTGCTACATTGTTTGAGCTGGCAGACAATAGATGGTTGCTTTGTCAGATTCTTAGGCTTTGATATTCTCTGCTATTATTTTAAAGATCCATTTTTCATATCTGATAGTGGAGTGACTGTGAAATTGGTATTCCTAATGTTTTCCAGAATTCCTTATTCATATGTTTATCAGAATTCAGTCATTTGCAACAAAAAAATTATTGCGCCCTAACTGATTTTTTTATTGTGTAGCTGACACCTTAATAATAAATTCAAATGATATTAAAAATAAAAGATTCCTTATCTTTTAAAAAGTAAGGAACTTTTTCTCTAGGTAATAATAAGAAGCAGAATCTTACCTATTCTGATTCATTAATTTTGTCTACTTCAGGTGGAGATGTCACTGCAGGAATATCAGGAATGTTAACACTGAATCCTGATGAGAAAGCCATGTTGACTGTCAGATATTTTTCTCCAGGCTTACATTTCCTACCTTCACACATTTTACAACATTGTTGCAATTTACTATTTTCACATTTTGTCTTCAATTTACATAATATTAACCTCAAATTTCTCTCTGATATTTGTTTTGTTTTGTTTTGTTTTTTTAAAGCAACTCGCTTGATTATGTCACTCCTGCAATGGTCTCTGTGGTAATAAAGTTAGCTAAAACAGAAGATTCAATCTAAGACCTGCCTTTTAACTGAAGAACTGATAGAGGACGTTAGGCAAATAAAGATATGTATATGAACTAGTTATGCAGTGTATGTTGATTATAACTGTAAAAGCTAATGCTTCCTGATTTTTTCATAGCTCTATCTTTCAAGGATATATTTAAATTATATATGAAATCTTAGCATTTGTTGCAAAAAGAGAAATGTATCCCTCTGTCATGTAAAAGTTGACAGCACATCAAGAAAAAAGGTTACAATCTGTATTAAAGCAGTATTTGAATAGACCCAGTGGGAAATTACACTTTTTTCACATTGACAAATATACATATCTACGAGTTTAATTATGTCTCACATTAGACCATCTAGATCATACACACACACACACCTATTCACCAAGTTCAAAATAGCATCAAATAACTTCTAAGAACTGTTAGTAGGTGCTTTATTGTATTTATTGACTTATTTACAGACTTTATTTAGATTGTTCTCAAGGTCAGCGTGCAAGAGTGAAGTCCCCTTGAAGAAGAATCTCCTCTCAGCAAAGTATTCTTAACATAACTTTACCCTTGAACATGAAAGGAGAGGAGGCCAAGTGATCCCTAAGATTAATTATTTTCTGTTTAGTTGATTTAATTATTCCATTCAAATAAAATTCTCTCCTTTATATTACAGTACAATTAAGATGGGATCTGTTCCCTTTTGAAAAATTAGTATCATCAGAAAGAGCACAGAAAGGGTTTTAAGTGTAAGAAGACACCACAGAAACATTTTAATTGAATATAATGCCGATGAGCGTCTGCTGAAGAATGAAGGAGTATTTCCTCCATTACTTTGAGTTTATTCCAAGGTTTAACTACTTAACAAGAGCTTTGAAATTACAGTCACTCTTTAACTTTTCCAAGTGAAGAAGTAAATTCTTTCAAGTACCTTTTTTACATTTACCAACTTTATATCATGACGTCTGATAAAAATGCTAAATTTAATGCAATTCAGAGGTAGTTTCCTTTGTCAACTAGTGTCCAGTGAAATACAGTTGAGAAAGGTAGATAAGAGAAACTGTAGAAAGTGGAGAGCTTGACTTAGGCAGCAATTCAGTGAGAAGAAATGGAATGCCCGCACTGGACATCATGGAGCCTAAGAATTTTGTTATGATGTTCAGCTTTTCCAGCTGTTAGCATGTATGTTAACATGTATTAACACAAATTCATTCAAGGACAACAACTCCTTTTTTGATGGTAGTCTATGGAATATCCTATTTCAGAACACATTGAGCTAAACAGTAGTGTGCTAGCCAAAATTTTATGACATTCAGTAGAGTACAGCATCCCAGAAACAGTAACAGAAGACACAGGTATGTTTGACTTGAACAAAAATGAAGTGAATGTGGGACTGACTGTGCTAACTACTCTCCTAATACAACCGGAAATGATGGTAACTACTACAGGGACCTTTAATCTACATGTAAAACCACAAGAACAGAAAGAGAGAAAAAACACTGAATAATACAAAATTATAGACTCATAAAATCATTTAGCTTGGAAAAGAGCCTTAAGAACATCGAGTCCAACCACAAAACTAACACTGCCAACTTCACCACTAAATCATGTCATTAAGTACCACATCTACATGCCTTTTAAATACCTCCAGGGATGGTGACTGAATCAGTTCCTTGGGCAGTCTTTTCCAGCACTAGATAACCATTTCAGTGAAGAGACTTCCTAATATCCAATTCAGACATCCCGTGTTGCAATTTGAGGCTGTACAGCCTACAATCGCTGTTCTTTTGTTTTGTAGTCTCATACTCCAACACAGGTATATTTATATATGTATAGCAGCTTGATGAATAATATTTTATGTAGACTGTTTTCAAATATAAATATGATGTATAACATGAGTGAAGGAATGAAGATTTTGGACGAGAAATCTGCCGAGGAGTTGTAAGGAGAAGAGAGACTAAGCTGACTGAGAAGAAAGTTAATCTCTCAGTGATGAATGAAAGACAATAGAATAGGGGTAAGCTTTGAAACTGAAAACACATAAATAATGATTGATATCTGAGAGACAGAGAGAGGTGAAACAGTGCAAATGATAAACCAAGAAGATCTGCAAAACAGAAATGGAAATGAAAAGGACAAATGAAAGGGACAAAGCTGCATTTTTCAGAATGACAATAGTAAAATTGAATTAAGGAAGATATAGCAAGATGACTCAAATTCTAGAAAACTCTATGGGGATCTAATACCTTAACCAAGCCTTAAGTTATCAGATTTGAATGATATTTTAAGCTTCAGGGAGTACTCGCATCATCTAGCTTTAGAATTTTTAAAATTCTTCTTTGAGGAACAATTTAGATCTCTAAGCATGTGTTCATGTGTTTCTTACAGAGTTCAGATCTGCCGTCACAGGTTATTCAGAAGTTTTATAGTAAGAGTATTTGCTGTCCTAAGCGCTGTAACATTGTCCTAGAAACAGGCTATTCCTTGTTTAGGGAACCAGGGTTTCTGGCCTGAGGAAGATAAGTGACAATACCTGAGTCTATTGGATTTCATCCATGTGGTCATTGATGTCTGTTAAAAACATGAGACTCAAAAAAATAATTTCAGAACTTAAAAAACAAGGAAGAACTTTTTAAAATAATACAAATACCTTCTAACTGCCAGAATGAAGACCAATGAACTCACTAGGTGTAAACTGCTCCTTCTGACTTCTCAGAACGGGATAGTAGTACATTAAAGAGTCACAGACTTGTGGAAAATTTTATGGTTATGCTTACTTTTAGCATAAATAATTCAGAAAGTCAGTATGGGTAAAGTTAAGCTTGAATCATATGAGCTTTTCTGGGAAATTTAATTATTTGGCCCCCATCTGTGTCCATGTGATTCTTCATGTTATTGTGGAAATGCAACTTGCAAAAGAACAAAAAGCCCTGAAATGCATTTTTTTTTTTTTTGTAGTTTAACAAGAAATTGGTGCTCCAGTGTAAATGCAATGGTCTTGCTGCCAGAATGCACAGAGTTTTGGCATTGGTACATCATTCACAAAAATTGTTGAGCTGCTGATGGCTTCACAAAACAATGTTCTATTAATGAGATAAATTTCCATCTGTTCATTAACATTAAATTTACACTAGACAGTAGAACCCAAAATGGTTTTAGGCAGCTATAGAAAGTTCTGTGAAAGTATCTGTGATACACTGATGCTCTCTAACATTATTATTGGAATAAATGGTAAAAGCATTGATAGTCTATGTTGTGCTTACACTTGCATTTTCATAGGACTGTATAATTTAAATCCAGTGCATGCCAAATAGGACAATTTAATCTTTAAAGAAAAGTAAAATAATAATATAATCTAAATAAAATACATTAGGTAAGCATTTTGAAAAGAAATCTTCAGGCTGAAATGTAAGCCTGCTTGACTGAAAAGTCAACCATTTAATGTCCAGTAAAGCAATTTTCTGTAGGAAATTGATTCTATCTTGGCTTAGAGATTAAAAAATAACACTATAAAATTGAAGGGTTTTGCTCAATGTCATACCTATAGTGTTTGCTCATGATTTGAGTTATAATGACATTTTAGAATTTATTTTCATACTTAGATTCACATACAGCAGATTTCAAGTTCTAGAACTTTGCTTTATTTCAAAATATAAGGCTGTATTCAATCAGAAATCTTGTTAAGTTTTAAAGAAAATAGCAATGATTTTGATTTCTTACTTAAACAGAGAAAGAAAAAAATCTATGTAATCAGATCATAATCAGATCATGGAAGTTAAATATAGAATTCCAAAAAATATTTAAAACAAAAAAAAAAAAAAAAAGGGGAGAAAAACCCCCAAATCCCTGAGAATTTCCCAAAGCAGGCAGCTACATTAACCCTGGAGGTTGCTATTTTTTTGATAATAGCAGCAAGAAATACTGTTTCATGGGACTATTGTCAGACAGGAAGCTATCATTTATTTAGTGCTCAAAACCATGTTGACTGCTTCACAAAAACATTTATTTTTTTTTTTTAATAAAGATAGTAATCTGAACTTGAAGACTTGATGGCGTACTACCTAAGAGAAGAAAACAACAAAACAATTTTCTGGGATATCTAGAGTTATAAGATGAAAATGGAGAACCGATACTTTTGAAATTACATTTCAAATTAATCAGATGATGTTTTCTTGTGCTTGAGACCTTAATGATTCCGCTGAATATGGGAATGAATGGAAACAGACATGTAAGCATATATGGCGGATGTTTGTGTTTATCCTCAGAAGGCATTAAGCGGGAATTTTAGTTCAGATATTTTTCAGTTTATATGTTCCTTAACCATGTGTAGGGATGGAATTAAATGCATGAACAACTGCATAATGCTAACATTTCCCATTAGGAGACATGGATAACATGAAACATGAAAACAGACACGCACACACACAAATGCACATAAGTACACAGAGAATCAATCTTGAAATGTTTGGTATTTATTAAATTCCTCCCTTTTAATCATCCTACTGGCAGTGTGGCTAAGTTTTAAGACATTATTTCTTCTTCTATATTGTCTTGACCATGAGTAGAAACATTTTGGATTAGCAGACTGGAAGTACCTTCAAGGTCTGAAGGAAGTGTCTAACAATAATTGGGTTAGTTCCTTTCAGAAGAAAAAAGTTCTACATAAAACTAAATTATATTCTTTCTAATTCCCAGTTTTATGACATGAAAAATATTTGGAAATAGCTTAAACCTCTGGAAGACATGTCCATATAAATACTGTGGGCAAAACCCTGTGTTATGTGGGCTCCTAGGTTTTCCACCATAGCTGTAGAAACTCTCTAGCTTTCATTGCTAACTGTTTTGTGAATCACAAACTAGTTATTCTTTTAATTCTTGGAACACATGGTTAAACTCTTGGTGAAAGTAGAAAAGAGGAGAGAGAGAATAAGTATGCAGATTCAAAACGCTTTTGGGAAGAGTTGATTTCAGCTGCCTTTGGCTGAACAGTTCTTTCTCCCACTGGTAGAAAGCCTTCATTTTCCATAATACTACTCACTCCTGGCATGCCAAAGCAGCTTTGTTTCAGCAGGGTGGATGCATGCATTGTTATGTTTAAATGACAGTGTTTAGCTTTTGGCAGACTGAATGTAGCATAGGAGAGTCTGTAACAAGTTGTTCCAGAAACATTTTGACAGTAATGTTCAGGAGAACATGAAAAAAACAGTATATTTCCAAGGTCACATAAATACTGATGTCTTTTGTCATCTGATGAATGATACCACAAGATTACCATATAGCAAATGAAAGTCAACCCACTCCTACATAAAGGGCAGTTCTTCTACAAGCTTTGTTCTGCATATTTTAAAGTATCCTGTCGTTAAACTTATATCTGTTGCATTGCAGTCATGTGTGAAAAATAATTGCTTTTAAATTTTTATCAGTTCCTCATTGCTATTTTTCTCTATGGAAATGCAGGAATAACATGTATCAGATAATTCCCATTCTCTCTTCAGTTCAGAATGCAAATAGTGTGTGTATGTGGAAGACTCTTTTTGAAATCTTCGATCTGTCACAAGAACCAAGCAAGATTCATTTGAAAAGCTCCAGTGCCAGTAGTCTACTGGAAAGCCTCTACTTTTGTCTCCATTTTACTCACTGACTCAGATCTTCAGATGATGTAATCTGGCAATAACTCCATTAAAGCCAGTGGAGCTGTGCCAACTCATGCTGCTGAGGATAAATCCTATGGAGTTCTGATCTGAGCCTTGAATTGTCCTTATTGGTTTCAGCAGCTCCTGCATGCTGAATATGCTCACAGTCAGACTGTGAGCACTTTATTCCCATGTAATTTTTTTTACACAGATAATCTCATAGTGATATGAGATAAGGTAAAAAGATAGAAGGTTAACTAGAAAGTAAAGTGAAAGATTAATCTGCTAAAAAAAATAATATACTGTCTTACAAAAATCCTTGCAATCCTGTACCTGAAAAAGTTTGCTAAAAGTATATTTAAGCCATTTCATGTTTGCTAAAGTTAATAAATGACCTACCAAATATGTTAATGATTTACAATTTATTGACAGTGTATTGTCCTAAATTAGACTTGTCAAGAATGTTTTATGGGTGTGAGTTTGTGGTAGCATAATGGATTGTCTTGTTTATTCCTAAGTTACTGCATTAGAGTGCTGATTTAATAGAATTTTAATTAAGTTTGTTTCTAATAAGATATATTTATCACAGTTTATCCCTGTTTATAAAAAAGACCTTAGTGACCGTATCAAACCTCAAACACTGAATAGCATTGGGCAAAAGGTGATTTGTGTGTCTTATACTACCTAGCTTTCAAACAAGTGTGCAGACAATAGCACCTTTGCAGGAAAGAGAGATAAGATTCTGCTTGTACAATGTACTAGTTGTGTAAATTTTTAATGCAATACAAAAGACTGAGTGCATTGTCTAGTATTAATAATTTATAAAGAATCCTTTTAGCTATCCACAAATTGGCTGCAGATAGCACACAGAAATTGTCTCTCATATGTCTATGTGGATAAACATTTCTAATTCTAGCTTCTTAGGAGATCTCTTCTCTGTAGTAAGCAGACTTTTTGCTGGATGTTGCATCTAACTTTCCTTTGATTTAGAGGCAATTATTCTGTTTTGAGTTATACCAGCATGGACCTACTGGTCTGGGTTCAGTCAAAGCAGAATGCAGTTTACTACACTGTAAAGAAGCATGAGATGTGTCCCCAGAGACAGTGGATATTTCAGTCTACTTGAACTAGACAGTAAACTGTTCAATCTTGTGGAAGTAGAATGGTTCAAAAAATTGCTACCAGCAGCTTCAGTCTTTCCATGATTGTTGTCAACTTGTGTTAAGGTGTGTGCCAAGTCGTAGAAAGAGCACCTGAGGGACATGGGATTGTTTAGCACAGAGGAAAGGAGGCTGAGGGGAGACCTTATCACTCTCTACATCTACCTGAGATTGTAGCAAAAAGGAGAAAAATTTTATATTGAAAGGGTTATTAAGCATTAGAACAGGCTGCCCAGGGAAGTGGTAGTCACCATTCCTGGAGGTATTTAAAAGAGTGGTAGACATGGTGCTTAGAGATATGGTTTACTCGTGATTTTTGTCAATATTAGGTTGATGGTTGAACTAGATGATCCAAAAGGTCCCTTCTAACCTAGGCAATTCTATGATTCTGTGACTGAATGAAGGACAGCTCCTTCTTCTTACATCACTCTTGGACTTGGAAGTCCTTGCTCTCCTCTGCACATGTGAACCCTATACCCAAAAAAGCCTACTAAGTTTGCAGTTTGAGGCACCCTTGTCATCCATACTGGCAAATAGTTTAATACTGTTCAGATGACACACTCATGCCCACGAATTTTACCATATCTTATGGGAGTTTCAGTGTTCCTCTAGGAACAAGAAGTTAAAAAATTCTTTTTTGTGATGTGCCCACTTATTTCATGGCTTTTGGTAATACTGGAAACCAGACAATTCTTTTGTGAAAGGCCACCCTTAAAAAAAGACTGACTACTCCATACTTTTCTCAAGTTTTACAGTTTCCATGCCTTATACTTAATAACAATTTTTTTTTCTAGTTCCTGCTTTCCTCTATTACACTTGTTGAGCTATTCTTCTGCTGCTAGCAGTGGTCTTCAAAGAGCAGGTGAACCAGGAATAGCTTCTATTATATCTGATTTTCCCAGCTACCTGGACCTGCTCAGCTCTAACATATATGATGCGTTTTTCTTGAAACCACTGCAGAACACAAAAGTGAACATATATATAGGGATGTCCAAAGCTTTTTCTTGCAGGACAACTGGAAAGATGGGAAACTGGGCAGGAGATACAAGTAATCTGAAATATCCTTGTAGTCTCCACATGTCATATGACATTCTTGACATCTACAAGAGTAATATTGGAAAATTCACTGGTTCTTTAGTTATTTCTTCTTCTCAGGGAACAACTGAAATACAGAAAATACTGGTGTGAGCTCGTTTTGCTCTGTCTCACAGCTTTGTAGGCTGCGAGGCTGCTCATGGAGCTTGTAAAGAAGAGCTGCTCCTCTCCTGTGAGTCCAAACCCACTCATCCAGTCCCAGAACATCTGGAGGATACTTGTAGATGTCACTGTCTCAGCTATTAACTTGTTCACTCAAGTGGAGCTTTGCTTAGAAAGTTTTCTTCTGTGACCTCATAGATAAAATGTACAGAGTATGGAAGTAAGAGTACTTTCATAAAATCATAGAATCATAGAATGGTTTGTGTTGGAAGGCACCTTAAAGATCATCTAGTACCAACCTCCCTGCCATGGGCAGGGACACCTCCCACCAGAGCAGGTTGCTCAACGACCCATCCAGCCTGAACACTTCCAGGGATGGGGCATCCACAACTTCCCTGGGAAACCTATTCCAGTGCCTCACCACCCTCACAGGAAAGAATTTCTTCCTAATATCTAATCTAAATCTCCCTTCTTCCAATTTAAAACCGTTGCCCCTTGCCCTGTCACTGCACTTCCTGACAGAGTCCCTCTCCGGATCTCCTATAGGCTCCCTTCAGAAATTGAAAGGCTGCTATAAGGTCTCTCTGCAGCCTTCTCTTCTCCAGGTTGAACAGCCCAAGCTCTCTCAGCCTGTCCTCACAGGGGAGGTGCTCCATCCCTCTGACCATCCTCATGTCCCTCCACTGGACCCATTCCAACAGATCCATGTCCTTCCTGTGTTGAGGACTTCAAAGCTGGACACAGTACTCCAGGTGGGATCTTACAAGCGCAGAGTAGAGGGGTAGAATCACTCCCCGTGACCTGCTGGACACAATTCTCTTCATGCAGCCCAGGATGCGGTTGGCTCTCTGGGATGCCAGTGTACATTGCTGGCTCATGTTAAGCTTCTCATCCGCAAGCACTCCCAAGCCCTCCTGAGGGCTGCTTTCCAGCCATTCTCCACCCAACCTGTGTTTGTGTCTGGGATTGCCACCTCCCAGGTGCAGGAACCTGCACTTGGCTTGGTTAAACTTCATGCAATTTGCATGAGCCCACCTCTCAAGCCTGTCAATGTCCCCATGGATGGCATCTCTTCCTTCCAGCGTGTTGACTGCACTACCGAGTTTGATGTCATCCACAAACTTGCTGAGAGTGCACTCTATTCCACTAAGTCTCCAACAAAGATGTTGAACAGCACTGGTCCCAGTACAGACCCCTTAGGAACACCACTCATCGCTGTTGTTCCTGTTGGACATTGAGCCGTTGACATTGACACATTGTCACTTTCGTGTGATGCTCTTGGAGTTCATCTGACTTAAGGCTGAAAACGAAAAATAATTACTGTTTTATTAGGATCTTTTGTTATTTAGTGGAAGCACAAAATGTCCAGAGAACTCTTTGACCCTTTTCAGAATGAGAGGCAAGTGACAGAATCATACTGTCCTCTTTAGCCTTTTATTTTAATTCTGTTTAGCAGTTATACATCTCCATTATTTATACAGATAAAGAAGAATTAAGGAGAAAGACAAATATTTATGGTAAACTTCTCAGTCTTTCAAAGATGTTAATGAGACAGACACAGGTTAGCTTCGAGGCAGAAGACTCACTTATTTGATGATCCTCAGATGACTGGCTACCTGCACAAGCATAAGCCTTTTCAGGTCACTGACTGAGCACTTCTGGTTATTTTGGACTGGTGGCAAATCAAGACCTTGTGATGATACTGGCTCAGCAACTTTAGTTTTCTTTAGAGATTTTTTGCTCAGCACTTCTAATTAGCAATCTTGATGTTATAGAGTAGACCTAACGGCAACATATTTGATCAGCATATCCAGTGTATTCAAATTACCAGGCCACTATGGAGTTTCTGTTTTAGCACATCCTCTCACTCGAGAGACAGCATTGTATAAAATGTGAACAGCATTTGGTACGTGATATTGATGCTCAGCACTGGCCTTGCTCAGAAGTTTATATTCTGCTGCACATCACAAAAAGACTTGCAGAATCAAAGCCTAATTTGTGCTTTTATGACCAAGAGTGAGAGGAAGTCTGCTTAGTCTCATATAAGCCCTGGGGCAAGAATGTTCTCTAGTCTATCCTGTAGGTTTCCTAGGGAAATGGGATGTTGTTCAGGGACATCGGTTTTCAATCTATGGGACTCATTTACTGCAACTAAGTGCACAGAGGTGACCAGAATAGGAAGCATCCTTTATACCAGCTGATGAACACTAAATGAATAAAGGGATCCTGGCTAGATATTTATTTTATACATCTAAAACTAAAATAATCTTTAAAACCACTGATTTGGACTTAGCGTCTCTGAGTGTGATTTCAGCACTGAAAATTAATAACATCTCGTAGAAAATTAATTTTGTGTTTTGCAAGGAAGACTCCTCTAGAAAGTCAGCAGTCAGATAAACTCACTATCTGATCATCAGTTAAAGTGGACAGATTTTAGAGTCTTTTACTACTTCACTAGACTGTAAGAAAAACAGAGGAAAACTACCGGCATACTAAAGAGGAATCTATAGTCCTTGTTGTGACAACAGCATGGCAAATTAATGAGCTGAAATGCCTGGTATATCAACTTTCCTCAAATAACTTTGTAAGGATGACTTTACAGATTAATTCTAGCACTGACATCTTAGGAAAATTTCACTGCTTACAGTAACCCTTCAGGGCTCTTCAGTGAGTCACTGCTACAGAGATACTCTTTTTTTTCTTTGTCTTCTTAGAATAGACACTCAAACATTTTTTTGAACTACCACAGAACAGACACTATAACACTTTTTTAATTAACAGAGATTGTGCAGCCCTCTAAGTGGTGAAAATACTTCTGCAGTTAGTTATATGTAAAATTTTCTTGACTTTGAAGTGATCTAAAATATATGGACACTAAAGTATTAGATTTACAGTATATTCACACCTACAGCACTCACCATAAACAAAGACATGTAATGAAGGCTTTCCTATTATCCAAATGAATCCTTAAACAAAATTGAAATAATTCCTTGAAATGAAAATTCATTGGTTTTCTTCTTTGTGCATAATAATTTAAATATATATTGATCATGATACAGACACTAATGAAAGATCATCATAGTTATAATATATTTATTTACCTGATGGGGACTATACATCTGCACTCATACACTAGGCTTTTGATTTCAGAGTTACAGCTATAGATATGCTATATATAACCCTTAATTTAGCATATACCCTTTCTACTTGTAGGACTTTGCTTCTTTTTAATTGTCTTATCTTCCTTATGAGGCAAGCTAAAAAATTTCAATGGAGAATTTTGTTTGAAAACATTTCAGTTTTCCACTTACAGAACAGTGTTCTGCCAGTTCTCTTTAACAGTGCCTGCAATATCACATGGAATCCTTATGTTTGGAGGCTATCTAAAGTGCAATATGTCCAAGAAGATGAGGTAACACCAATAGTGACACCATTCAAAGACAGTAAACAGGAACTACATGTGAAAACTCAGCCAGCTCCCCTAATCTACCCCAGCTGACTACCAGGAGAATATCTTTCCCATCCTGCTCCTCCTCCAGAAACCAGAAACTCAGAAGATTTCTCTGTGTAAAGACAAAACTGAAAAAATTATTTTCAGGATTTTTTTTTGAAGAAGAAGAAGAAAAGCCAAGAGTATTTTCAAAATATAACTTAAAATTTCTCTTTCTTTTTCCTACTGTCCTTGAAACTGCATATTGGCTATTCGCTCTCTGAAAGAGAATAAACTACTTAATGAAGGTAGCTTAATTGTGGGTTATGATATCTAGGTATTTCATATCTCATTATATATCTCATGTAGTTTAGTCAAATTTTGCCCTAGCTGCTATGGTAGAAACAGCCATTTGGTTCCTGATGTGACCTAATTTTGTGAAATGAAGCCTGAAAAGATAATTAATGAACAAAAGAAATTTTACTTGCATGTAGTAAAGATGGTGCTTGAAAGTGGCTTATAATATTACAATGTCTGCTGATTTTTTGTATTTATTACACACAAAATAGATAGCACCAGCTTCAAGAGTTGCTTTATTATAATTTTGGTATTCAGCATTTTCCTTTACTAAAGCTGTTGTGTTTTCTTCACCTTAAACAACGAAACAGTATATAAAATTACCTGAGAGTACAGTTCACAGTTTTTATCTTGTGCTGTGCATTTCTTGCCTATGATTAGTGACCCTGTTTTTCCCTTACCATATTCTCATTACCAAAATAAATGACTTTTGGTAACAGTATTTCAAAATCCTCTCAAAAATTATTAATCCAAACACACTTAAGTGTTTTACAATACTTTTTTTAATAACTGAGATACATCAATACTTGCAAGGCAGTTGGGTCAAGAACTATTTGGGATGAAGGAATATGAACCAAGGGCATTCAGTAAATTTCAAGTACATCTAGAAACAGATAAAAAGAAAAGGAAGAATGTGGACACTAATTAAAAATTAATTTAAATGAGAAATGCCTTGACAAGTTCTTTTTTGGAAAAAAGAGGTATTGGCATGAAGGCTGAGGTAGAAAACTAGATGATGAAACTTCAACTTATAGCAGTTTCTAATACTTAACATTATTTGCAACATCACCCCCACCTGCTTCAAAATGAGCAGATGCTTCTCTGCAGAAAAGTAATTATCCTGAAGCTCATGCTATGTTTGTGGTGAACTGACTGTTCAATTCACATGAGCCCAAGGTTTTGTATTTTGCACAGCTTTATTTAATCACATCCTGTGTTCCCATTCACTGCTAAATTAAAGCTGCAGAAAAGGCCTTTCTTTCCTCTCTGAGAGTCTGATCATTTTTACTAACATCAGGGAGAAGAAATGAACATAAGCATAGCTCTGACACCAAGAAATCTGTCTGTCTCTCTAATTCACCTTTTATATTTCTATACTTTTATCATCATGGAATCCAAAGACTATCACAAAAAAAAATAAAAAAAGATTCTTCAACTATATAAATAATAAAGAGAAAAAAAAGATGGAACAGAACACAGATAAAAGAGAAAGGTGGCTTCCAAATGGAATTAATACTTTTTGTCCTTTTCTGATAAAGGTGATGATACTAAACATGGGAGAAAGACAGGCAGGCTCGTGAGAACAGGGACAAGGAAACAAAAATAACAAGAAGGGGAAACAAAGCTTACAGTGGTTAGTACATTGAGGGTGGGAAACCCCAATAAGCTCTGCAACAGAGCTGACAAATGAAATCGCAGGCCTGACAGCAGTTATTTCTAATAAATCTATTAACTCTGAGGTGACGCTTCTCACTGGAACTAGTGAGTGCAGCATTTCTTTCAAATAAGAGTGAAGGGAAGGAGTGGGAAGGGAAAGATTGAGATGAAACATAATCTCAAGGCTATACAAATATGAAACAGGAGGCTGAAATGAGTGTAAAGTAAAGAACAGCAAAAGGCATCTGTGTAAAAAGAAAAGGAGCTTAAATACAACATCGAAATTTAGATTTATTTATGAAATAAACTAATGTCTTCCTGTGATAACGTGAATGATTTTCTAGAAAATTGAAATATTATAAATATAATTTTCCTGGAGTTCATTAAAATATTTCATTAAAGTATTGGATATGGTGTTCTTAGAGAAACTTACTTAGGATCCCAAAAAAGGAATTTACACAAAAATAGTAAACTACTTCAGTAGCTGAAAAGGAAGACTTAGCAAGTAAAAATGAAAGAGGAAATATCTATGAAAAGCTAGTTTACTCAAAGATCATTCTATTTTCTTATTTCATATTATATTTTCAAAAATGACCATGCCTTGAAAAGTGCATGCTAATGAAATGTATAGATGAGAAAGTCAAGGATGATTACTACCTTTGGAAGATCAGAAAGAAGTGGGTAACACTGATGACTGGAATTCTAAAATTGGGAATAAATGCAGCCATTGAAAACCATCTCTAATAAAAAATTTTTATTAATACCTGAGAGTTTATCTGTTGAAAATGATTGAGGAAGAGAAAGGCCAAACTGAATAAGTCAGTCACAAAAATCCACACATGAGACATCAATGTTACGCACCTACAAAAAACTCACTTTTGATCCCAGGGAAAAGGGTTTCTGGAACAGACTGAAAACTGCCAGCCAGTGTTCAAGGCACTGACTATGTCACATTTAGACTGCCGATAATCAAGAAAAAAAAGAACTCTAAGTAAAATAAGTAAAGAAAAGTTCTACTAAGATGTTATGTTTACATAGTTCCATGCTAGTTTCAGTGAGAAAACATACACATGTATTTATTTTTGCTTCTGTGCCTGAGAGATAATCTGTGACTGGATTATAGCCATTGTTTCAGTGCTAGTAGGGCTAGCATGCAAGTGCAAAGATCAATTTTTTTGGCTATACTTTACAAGTTCTTAGCATGACAAGAGGAAACTTTTCTGCCTTCTAGTCTCCTCACAAATCAGATATCAAAAAAGGAAAAAGAATCACAGAATCACAGAATGATATGCGGTTGGAAGGGACCTCTGGAGATCATCTAGTCCAAACCCGCTACCAAAGCAGATCCACCAAAGTTGCACAGGAACTTGTCCAGGCAGGTTTTGAATGTCTCCAGAGAAGGAAACTCCACCACCAATCTGGACAGCCTGTTCCAGCGCTCTGCCACTCTCAATGCAAATAAGTTCCTCCTCATGTTTAGATGGATCTTCTTATGTTCAAGTTTGTGCCCATTACCTCTTGTGCTATCACTGGGCACCACTGAGAAAAGACCAGCCCCATCCTCTTGACACCCACCCTTTGAGCATTTATAGGCGTTGATCAGATTCCCCCTCAGCCTTCTCTTCTCCAGACTGAAAAGACGCTCAGCCTTTCCTTGTAAGAGATGCTCCAGGCCCTTAATCATCTTTGTAGTCCTCTGCTGTACCCTCTCCAGCAGTTGCCTGTCCTTCTTGAACTGCGTAGCCCAGAACTGGACACAGGGCTTCACTAGGGCAGAGTAGAGGAGGAAGACAACATCCCTCAGCTTGCTGGTCACTTTTGTCTTGATGCACTCCAGGATGCCATTGGCCTTCTTGGTCACAAAGGGCACATTGCTGGATCTTGGCCATCCTGTTGTCCACAAGAACTCCTAGGTCTTTCTCCTCTGAGGTGCTCTCCAGCAAGTCATCCCCCAACCTGTACTGGTGCAGGGGGTTATTCCTCCCCAAGTGCAGCACCCTGCACTTGCCCTTGTTGAATTTCATCAGGTTCCTCTCTGACCAACTCTCCAGCCTATCCAGGTCTCGCTGTATGGCAGAACAGATTTCTGGTGTGTCAGCCACCCCTCCTAGTTTTGTATCATCNNTCCCTTCGTCCAGGTCATTGATGAATATATTGAAGAGGACTGGACCCAGTACTGACCCCAGGGGAACACCACTTGTTACGGACCTCCAACTAAATTCTGTGCCTCTAATCATGACCCTCTGTACTCTGTCTTTCAGCCAGTTTTCAATCCAATCTCACTGTCCATTCCTCTAATACACACTTCCTAAGCTTACCTATGAGGATGCTGTGGGAGACAGTGTCAAAAGACTTGCTGGAGTCAAGGTAGACAATATCCACTGCATTCCCCTCCCCTCATCTCTTCATCCCACCATGCCATTGTAGAAGGTTATCAGATTAGTCAGACCTGATAGAAAGAAAGAAAACTAGCAGGACTAAATGGGAAGAATGACAAGATCACAGTGATCATTTGACAGCAGGAAAGAGAGGAAGAAATATTGATGGTATTGCAATAAATATTATTGCTTATGGTCTTTACTGTCGAAACAACTTTTGGTACGTCCTTCTATCCACCCCTAAAACATGGTAGAATGAAAGGTTAGGGATGGAAATAAACATCAAACCATTTGCATGTCTTTTCTCATATTGTATCTGGCTATACTTTTTCCATATCACAATATTTCCTGGTGTTTTCTGAATGCATTTTAATTCAAACTTGAGGTTCCTTCCTTGCAAAGAGCTATGAAATATTTATGGGATTATACCTGTATGTTTCAGCTGTGATACAGGGATTTAAAAACAATTTGGCAGATGGATGCCCTACGTTGTTCAGTGAAAGGTCAGTGTCAAGTGAGATGCATCTCATTTATGTCATCTGTTTCCTTCCAACAAACAAAAAATATAGGAATTACATTTTCATCTGTTAAAGAAATTGAAGTGCTGCAAAATATTATTTACCAGTGCAATTTCCTCAGAAGATTATATTGCTCAAAGAATATATTTTTTTGTTATTTAAATCTGTTTTCTTGCCATTATTGTCTTGCTTTTCACAGAGGAAGATTCAGCATCACAGATGCAAGAAAACAAAAAATAATTTACTTTTATCTGTTGTCATGCAACCTCATTTGGCCTTTAAAAATCTTTCTAAGACTTAACCTTCAGATTTCCTATTCAGTTCAATCCATCATTTCAACTACTACATTATAGTCTCTACATTTGCAAAGATGGGGACAAGACTGAGTTGGTGAGATCCCTTGGCCTGTAGAAAGAAAATTTGAAATATTAATTGTGTGAAATGTATACAGTCATGTTGTTCTCACTAACTATTTTGTATCTGGTCATTATAATAAAATAATAATAATAATTTTAAAACCTCAACCCAAACCAAAAAACAACAAACATTTTTCTGATCAATATGCTTCTATACAGCTCTAGAGTGAAGTGGGGACTTATTTCAAATTACTAATTAATCAGTTCCCTCTCTTCCCTTTTTCTGTGTTTTTTGGGGACTCTATTCCCTTTTTGGGAAAGACGAATGAACTATTACCATTTCATTCACTCATGCCAGAAACAGCTGAAAAGGGAAAGAAAAAATTGATGCCACAAGCCTAAACTATTACCAGTAAAAGATAAATTTAGATAGTGGAAAGGGAAACCATTCCTGCCTTTAAACGTATGTTGTGATGAGTTGACTTTTTTCTAATTGTCCTGAAGAAATATGTAAATATTATCCTTTTTTTTTTTTTCTCCTTTCTACTCATCAGACAGTGAAGAGGAAACAAAATACACTCTTATTGTATAATTTCCTAATTTAGCTCCTGGGACAGTAAGGGACATATCCAAGAGGAAAGAATAGTCTTTAGCTTCTGTGAGGGTCAAGCAGAAGTTTAGGATGTGAAGGATATGATGCTGAGTAGAACAGCAGGGATAATACAAGACTGAGAGCTATTTTCTATCATATTTGAGAGGATGTGGCAGTCTGGTGAAGTTCCTGCTGACTGGAAAAGGGGAAACATAACAGATATTTTTAAAAAAGGAAAAAAAGGAGGATCTGGGGAACTACATGCCAATCAGTTTCACCTTTGTGCGTGCAAGATCACGGAGCAGATCCTCCTGGAAACTCTTCTTAGGCACGTAGAAGATAAGAAGGTAATCAGTAAGCCAACATGGCTTCACTAAAGGAAAATTGTGCCTGACAAATTTGGTGGCCTTCTACAGTGCCGTTAGAGTGTTGGTCAATAAAGGAAGAACAACTGACACCATCTACTTGGACTTGTGCAAATCATTTGAATGTCTTGCACAATATCCTTGTCTCTAAATTTGAGAAACACGGATTTAACAGATGGACCACTAATTGGATAAGGAATTGGTTGGATTGTGGCTCTCAAAGAGTTGTGGTTAACAGCTCAATGTCCAAGTGGAGACCAGTGATGACTAGCATTCCTCAGGGCTCGGTACTGAGACAGACACTGTTTAGCATCTTTGTCTATGGCATGGACAGTCAAATAGAGTGTGCCCTCAGAAAGTTTGATGACAACACCAATCTGTGTGGTGCAGTTAACAGGCTGGAGGAAAGGGATGCCGTCCAGAGGGACCTGGACAGGGAGGTGGGCCAGTGCAAACCTCGTAAAGTTCAACAAGGCCAAGTGTAAGGTCCTGCATATAGATGAGGGCAATCCCAAGCAGTTTTGCCTGGGCAGAGAATGAATTGAGAGCAGCCCTGAGGAGAAGAACTTGGGGGTGTTGGAGATAAGAAGCTCAACATGATCTGGTAATGTGTATTTATAGACCAGAAAGCCAACTGCATCCTGGGCTGCATCAAAAGAAGTGTGGCCAGCAGGCCCAGGGAGGCGATTCTGCTCTTAAATTTCACTCCTGTGACACACCTCCTGGAGTACTGTGTCTAGCTCTGGAGCCACCAACATAAGAAGGACATGGACTTTTTAGAGTGAGTTGAGTCCAGAGGATGGCCACAAAGATGATCAGAGGGCTGAAGCACCTCTCCTATAAAGACAGTCAGACAGTTGGTGTTCTTCAGCCTGGAGAAGAGAAAGCTCCAGGGAGACAGTATAGTGACCTTCCAGTATTTAAAGAGGGCCTACAGAAAAGATGGGAAGGGACTCTTTACCAGGGAGCGTAGTGATAGAATGAGGAGCAATAGTTTTAATTGAAAGAGAGTAGATTTAGATTAGCAATTAGGAGGAAATTCTTTACTCTGAGGGTGGTGAGACACTGGAACAGGCTGCCCAGAGTAGTTGTGGACACCCCATCTCTGGAAGTGTTCAAGGCCAAAGTGGATAGGGTTTTGAGTAACCTGGATTTATGGAAAGTGTCTTTGCACATGTCAGGGGAGTTGGAAATAGATGATCTTTAAGGTTCCTTCCAAATGATTCTACGATTCTACAATGTTATCATTCTATGGTTCTATGATTCTATTTTTTCTATATTTTTTTTAATTAATTCTGTACGAATCCTTTTTGATAATCTTGATACTGAATGAGGTGAGAAACTACAACCTAGTATGGAGGAAAGGGTGAGTGAAAGGCAGAAAATGTCTGAGCACTAGCACAGAAGGTGGCAGCTTTGATTATAATGCAAGAGATCTGTTTTGTTTGTAAAGTGAGCTTTTTTTATACCTGGTCTTTTCACCTTCCTAGCCAAAAGTGGAAGATGAGGTCTTCCCAACCCATCCACAGATGAGATTATTTCCATTCCAATCAGACAGGCTTGGAAACAACCTAATAGTTAAGACCTTAGACAATAAAGAGTTTATGTATATAAAGAGTTTATGGAGGGATATAATTTTAAACTTCTAGTCACCACACATACATTTGCAATCAATTTTATTGATAGTTTAATTTAGTAAAAAACCCTAAACATAACAACACCAAAACCTTTACAAAAACTAGCATAATTAATAGCTGTTCCATTTGCAACTAATTAGAGGGTTACTTTCAGGTTCTAAATAACAAAAAAGAAAAGCAAAACAGAAAAAAGAGTTTATGTAAATTAGGAGTTTATGGAGGGATATAATTTTAAATTTACAGTCATCACACATAGATTTGCAATCAATCTTGTCAGTTGTTTAATTTGATAAGTTAAAAAAAAACAAACACACCCCCCAAAAAAACAACCATCCCAAAACCTGGCAAAATTAATAGCTCTTCCATTAACAAGTAATTGAATAGGTACTTTCAAATTCTAAAGAAAGTGTTATATGCTCTTAAACTTGTTTTTCTGGAGAAAGATATCATATATATGCACACCACTGGAATTTCTTAAGTGCTCTTACTGGCTTTCATCCTCATTAAACTACGCAGTGTGTGCTCTCAGTTGGACAGCAACTTTACAACTTTGAAGTCAGTCAAGTCAAGCTCACACTAGGTACAAAGTGCTGTGTTTCAAAGCAAAAAAAAAAAAAAAAAAAAGAAAAGGTCCAAGGAAATACAGTAATACACTCACAAATGCTCAAAATCATGACACTGTGTCATTTGTTTCAATTCTTATTTCAGCTTGGTGGAAAAGTCTTTGCATTCTTTCAGAATATGCTGTTCTGGAGCACAACTTTGTTGTTCTTCTCCTGGCAGGGCAACAACTTGTTAAGAAGCAGTTATACAACATGCAATACTAGTTACAAACTGTGTATGTGTATGAATGCCAGATACCAATATAGACTACAGATGGAGCTGCTGGAAAGCACTTCTGAGGAGAAGGATCTGGGGGTCCTGGTGGATAGTAAACTATCCATGAGCCAGCAATGTGCCCTTGTTGCCAAGAGTGTCAATGGGTCCTGGGCTGCATAGGCAAAAGTGTGGCTAGTAGGTGAAGGGAGGTCATTCTTCTCCTCTACTCTGAACCAGTGAGGCCACAACTGGAATACTGCATCCAGACCTGGGCTCCCTGGTTTGAGAGAAACAGGGAACTACTGGAAAGAGTTCAGTGTAGGGCAACAAAGATGATTCAAGGATTGGAGCATCTCCCTTATGAGGAAAGGCTCAGAGAGCGGGGACTCTTCAGCCTGGAGACGAGAAGGCTGAGGGGAAACCTTATTAATGCTTAAAAGTATCTAATGGGTGGTTTGAAGGAAGATGAAGCCAACCTCTTTATAGTGGCTCCCAATGACAGGACAAGGGGCAATGAGTGCAAGCTGGAACATAGGAAGTTCCACTCAAATATAAGGAAGAACTTCTTTATAGTGAGGGTGACAGAGCACCGGAACAGGCTACCCAGGGAGGTTGTGGAGTCTCCTTCTCTGGAGATCTTCAAGACATGCCTGGATGCAGTCCTGAGTAGTGTGTTCTAGGCAACCCTGCTTTAGTAGGGGAGTTGGACAAGGTGATCTCTAGAAGGTCCTTTCCAACTCTGACAATTCCATGGTTCTGTTTAAATAAAGGAAAAAATGTTGAAACAGAATTAGAAGGGATTTAATTCCAGCACAAGAGTCACGGTTATTTATTTTCAATGCTTAAAGTCCAACATTATCAATGGAATTATGAGAAAAATTATCTAGGGATAATGAGACATATAGTCATATAGCTGTTAATATATCTTTAGTCTAAAACTATATCCTGAAAGCATTTTATATGCTGTACACCAGTCAGATTTTTTTTTTTTTTTTGTGGTGGGGTACAGGAGTTATGAAGGACTCCATGCTTTTCACCAGGAAAAGGATATTCTTGCATTCATTATAGTACTGTTTATATATAGTACTGTTTATTCATTATAGCAGCTGTTTCCTTGTCTACTTCAAGAAGAATCTACCCTGGCTGGAAAAAGAAAGTCAGCAATGTGCATTTTATATCTTTGTAAAGAGAGACATTTGGGACAATTATGAATTAGAAGTGTTCCAACACTTTTAAAGCACTGTTTGATGTTACCTGACTAGCATTCATTAGCGCAGAGCTCATAAGATCAAACCATATTTTAACAATGTTGGAGCTATAGCTCTTCTGCTTTCTAACTCTAACATGGTGATTTTGTGTAATGTAGATGGGATTTAAAGGAATCTCAAAGTGTCACTAATCACAGAAGACACAGAAAGGAGGTCAGAAGCAGAAATAGAATACCAAGAAAGCAGAATGAGTAATAGAAAAGAGGGAAATTATCTGCTACAGATTGCAAGGCACCTTCATGTGACTTTGGGGGTTTTTGTGTGTGTGGTTTTTTGCTTTCTGAACAAAATGCCTAATTTTGCTTTAAGCACAAACTTTATATTCCAGGGAAATAGATGTCAGAAAGAAAACAGAAAATAAGTGGAAAACCAACATATTTTTCCAAAAGCTTCCCTGCAAATCTTTCCTCCCATGTATAGGTCAAAATTTTAATTATATTAACATGCACCAACTGATGGCCATGGGGGCAAGGTTTTATGAAAATGAGATTCACCAATCATTTCTGTCTAACCCTGAAGCTTAAATTTATAATTTAGTTGCTGTTGTATCCTCTCAAGATTCACATTACAACAGACCCCCAACAAACATTCTGGGCACATGGGAAACTGGAAATCTACTAACCGTCGTCACCCCCTATTGGTCTTTGATATCTTTGTTTTCCTCCATGTCTCCTGGATAGGATCTAGATTGTGACACTTCAGTTCAGTTTGGCACTTGACTTTTCTTATGTTTGATGAGACCTGTAGCCATCTGAATAATGGAAAACCTAAAAGAAACAATCTTGGACTGTGACTTCCATTATTTTTATATTCTTTGTGCATGGCTGTCCAGTGTAAAATGAATAGGTGGTCCTTTGAACACAGATTCCTCCTCCAAAACATTCCCTCCTACTAAATATAATTGTCTGGATTCCTTACTTTTTTGGAGGGGGGATGGGGTGGGATGGTATAGTTAGAATGATAACAAAGACTCGGGGAATAAATGATCACTTAATGTCTTGTAGTTAGGACATTCTCTTTGAAAGTGGGGGTTTTAGGTTCTAGCTCCTTCCATTAGTGAAAGATAAGGAACATATTTTAGCATACACAGAGACTGGGCCTCTTTAAAAGGTACTTCCCTCCTGACTCTAAATCACAGATTGTTAAATGCTTCTCATCTCAGAGTGGGGAAAATCTGTATCTTGTGAGGTTGCATTTAGACATATAAGAAACTTTTCAGTCTGCCTTGGATTAAACCACTCATGATCAGATAATTTGATGGTAAGCAGGGTGAAGTATGGCTTTAAACTTCACCTTGGATTGATCTAGGCAGTCTCATTATATTTCGTAGATATTGTAGGCACATGTTATGACAACTTGGAACAAAACCAAAAACAAACAAACAAACAAAAAACCAACAACAAAACACTTCCTCTAGGCAATGGAACATGCAGAAGTTATGTAACATTAATATATGTGGTCACCATATATGGGTATACACGTATAAATAAGTAGGTACCTAAAGGTCATGGGAAATAGTCTTTGTTATAAGTTTAGACCTCAAACTCCAACTTGACCATGGTGTGTCATCCTCCCCTCTCTACCAGTTGTGCAAACCTTGAACCATTAGTAAACCATTAATGCATGTATCTACTACACCATCATGATTTCAATGATTCCAGTGGTTTTGGTTTCTTTTTGTTTGTTTGTTTGTTGTTTTTTTTTTGGTTGGTTTGTTGTTGGGTTTCTCATTCTTGTTTTCTGAAAATAAAATCAGCTTGAAATCCTAATTACATTTGCCTCTGAAGCCTGTTTCTCACAGGCTTACAACATAGAAATTCAGAACATGAAGTGTACATTGCTGTCTACTCATTTAATGAAAACATAAAAACTATAGGTGTATATTAATTCTCTTTTTTATGGAACTTGTTTTCTAATTTTTTTAAGTTGATTTTACTATTATAATATTCCTAGCATATTTCATGAGAGTAACATATCTACATACATGTTAAACAGTTTGTTAGTGTTTCCAAGTATCTCCTGCGTGGTAAATTAGTTCTTATTTTCACAAGGTAAGGGAGAAATGTTTTCATTAGGTGCTGGAATTAAGAAGACTTAATAGCTTGGGAACTGTGACACAGAGATTAAGTTGTTGTGCTTCATTAATTAATAGTAAAATAAAGCAGGAGCTGCATGCTAGACTGATATAGTACTGATTCTCAGAACATCAGGACTTCTCTTTATGGTCACTGCAGAATTTCTCTGGAGGTAGCTTCAGGATAGCTATGTACAAATTGAGTGAAATTGATTTTATTTTTTTTTTTTGTGAAATTCAATGATATAGGATGCTTATAATAAAACCTGAAGAGTTTAGAGACTTGGAAGATACTCCCTGAAAGAAGAATTAATTAATTCCTGTGTTCAAAACCTCAACCTATTCAGCATCTGTCAGGCAGGTGGAATAAGCTTTGGGCTGGGACGATTTACTATTCCTGCATTAGGAATTGTGGTCTTAACACATGCAGCCACAAATGACAGCGAACAGAGTGTTTTCCCTCACATCCCCCTACACTTTGTGGAAGAGCTATCAGTAGTGACTTGCAAGCAGTGTTTGGACAGCTCTTCAAAGCAGAGTTCATTGCACATTTCTGCATTTTGCCTTTTCTTCTGTAGGTGAAGAAGAGACATGAGTTGCTGCCATCATTGCACATGAGGGTAATTTCACGGCACTAAGAATAAACAAAATGCAGCTCAGCTACCTAATAAATATAGCCACACACTGATTGTTTCTAGGTATAAGTCTTATTTATACTCACAATTTGCAAACATCTCATTCTGAATCCAGGAAACTAAATCTCACATCTGATCGGTGAATCTCGTTACAGCAAAGTTAGCCATCAAATTAGGGTGCATTTTACCTTCTCTACAGGGTTCTAGAAAATGTATACAGGTACCTGCTTGATTAGCTCTAGCTTTATATATAATAGGCTGTCTCTCTTTATTGCATGATATGTCATATTTTGTATCATATGAAAATCACTTCATCTGGGTGAAGTGAGTTTTTGATATGAAAACCAGTTTGTCTGAGTGATAAAGCTCAGAGAAAGTTTTAAAAACTTTAAAAACATTATCTTTAGGAACCTTACACATTCAGCCCAGCTCTCTGAGTTTTGAGGATGTTTTGAGGATGCTGTAGACATTGTATTCAATACACTTGAACAATTAAAGTTGGGATGTCAGTTTCATTTGGTGGTGAAAAACTTTCTATGTCAATCAGTATTATCTGTCAATATGTCACCAACAGTTTTGGTTTATTGGTTAGCAATTCCTTGGTAATGAGGTAGATGGTTTAGATTTTTATATTCTAAGATAGCATTTTCCTTAATATAAAGAAGGTATACAATTTCTCTCTAAATTGAAATTGTCTTCTTCATATGACAAATTTGCCACTCTTTACTGAAATGTTATCTATATGGATTGTTTAATAATACTGCAGACTATGATGAAGGTTTCTTTTCCCTAAATAGGCCAGTAATTTTCATCTGAATAAGACCTCTTCTCATGTTCCCATTTTTCATTTCTACAGAAAAGTCAAACACAACTTCACTTAATATGAATAAAAGGTGAAACTTCAGTTTACTGCTGTTTAATAATAGACTATATATCAAATCTTGAAATATTTTCAAAAGAAAGCACTGTTGAAACATGATTAGGAAATTCATCCTTAATTCTGCACTTGCATGTGCTTGAGTTGTGTTTCAGTTGTAACTGAGGTGACAAGAGGTATAGGTATGTATATCTATTTTTCAGGAGAGGATGTAGGGTTGTAAGTTAACAATCTGAGGGGTTGGGAAAAAGTATAAGACAGTGATGGAAATGTATGTGTATTCTTATAGGGTAATAAATGATCTGTCATCATTAGTAGCCACAGGAAAGGGTTGGCAACTCAACCAGAATAAGTAAGAAAAGAGCATGACAACCTGTCATTGCCTAATGAAGCTGAGACATTAAAGGTATTCAATCATAATATTTTACCAGTACACCTGGATTCTCTTTATTAAAAAGACATTTATCTAATGATGCATAGCAAGATATTTCCAGTAATTGAAGATGGTTTTCCTGATGAAAAGTGCATTGCAAAGGACCAGAGGAAAAATAACGCTATATTACAGTCTTGCAAGGCCCAGAATGTGAGTGCAGGTCATGCATATATTTGTGCACATATTCAGCTTTGTGCCTATGAGTAGTTCAATTGTATATTACATATCAATATTTGTGTAAAAAAAGATAAATTACTAGTTAGCTTAAAATAACAATGATTGAATTTTGGCTGTGTGTGATCAATCCCTATAGATTTGAAAATCAGGGGGACATATTTCTCAGGTACAGTTCCACTGACAGAAAGTTTGTTATTTCAGTAAAACACTTCCTTGTGCTTCAGAGGCATTCTATTCTAGACAGAAATAAATTCAAATAAATTAGGAATGCTTCATGGATTTTCCATAAGTAAAGAAGGAGGAAAATTTATCCCATGAATGATTCACTACAAATTACTCACTGAGCTCAACCACACTCAAGGAAATTGGTAGTCAAAAAAATTGATTATAATTCTATGAAATTTTTCTTGCTTATTTAATGTGAGAAAAATATATACCCTAGAGCAGTGCTGCTCAGAATCTCTTTATTTGGTACGGCAGGAAATTCTGGTGTTGCATGCTCCTGAGAGGATAATAGACAAATCTGACAATTAACAATAATGGGATTTTTCTGATGATTACACAAGGACCATGCTGAAAGGGGTGAAAAAATTAATCTTCATATGAAAAAAGAACTTGTATTCAGAGAATATAATAGCTTTGGAATTCCTGTTAGAAACCTTTCTCTCTCTTGTTTTCTTTTTTACAATTTAATACAAAACAACAAAAAAAATCCAAATCTTATCAATTTGCTTTGCTCACACTTCTTTTTTTTTTAGTTATTTATCAGCAATAAGGATAGTGAATGTACAAGAAAGAAAGTGCAAAAGCCATCTTGAAATTGTGTGGTGTCTGCATATATATGAAGATGAATGAAATATTCAAAATTCTTCTAAATGCTATAGAAAATAACTTGTTTGCACTTTCAGCGTCAAAAGGTGGTGATACAGAATCATGGTCTTGTCCTGCTTAGGGCATCTTAGTGCTCAGACCTAACATAAGAGGTAAAAACTGACTTGTGTCTTAGTTTTTGGACTACACTCCCTTAGAAAGAGTTCCTCATCCCTCCTGTAGGCCTCCTTCAGGTACTGGAAGGCTGTTGTAAGGACTCTCTGGACCCTTCTCTCCCCCAGGCTAAACAACCCCAGATATCTCAGCCTGTCTTCATAGCAGAGGTGCTCCATCCCTCCAATCATCTTCGTGGCCCTCCTCTGGACTCATTCCAACAGGTCCATACCTCATTTCATCCTAAATACCTTGCAGGGCTAGCTCATTTTATACATGGTAGCTTATTATGTCTGCTACATCAACTAAGTACAGTTTCATGAGACACCACTCTTCTAACTCAAACCTGAAACTGGAATTATCAGCATAATCGAGTAGGTAATGGTCATTTTAAAAATCTTCATTTGTGTTAAATTTCCAGTTCCTGAGCACAATAGAGTCTCAGTTGCTTAATAGCAATATATATTACTTAGTTCAAAGTACAGTATAATTTACAGCTATGAAGTACATAAATCTTTATTTCTTCAAACTGACAAGTAAAGTTTAAGAGAAAATATACTTTCAAACTGAAGAAAAAATTAAAATGTATTTAAAGAAGAAAATGTATATAATTGATTTTTCCTCCTTTGTTCTTCTGGAATGTTTGCCTTTTAAGATTTACTAGATATTGAATTTGGAGATAATAATATCAGAAGCAGATCTTTATGTCCTGCTATAGTACTATGAATAGTCTTAATAATTTCATCATATTTATCATGATGTAGATTCTTAATAATTAATACATTATATTTGTGACCCTGAATTATCCATATCAATGAAGTGAATGAATAAGACAAAATTCATTATTGTATACAGAAGCTGTCTAATTAAGAATCTAGCTGTAAGGAAAAAAAAATATCTCTTACTAAATAAGAATATTCAATCAATTAATAAGGAATACAGAATACCTTTGATTTTCTTCTAATGTTGTTACTTACACTCTAATGTGAGGTGAAACGGTTTTGTGAACAAGTTATCAGTTATGACTTAATGAGATTCTTTGCAGGTTGGTTTAATTCTGTGTGTACTGCATTGATTCTGGAAATCTTTGTTGGGGAACATCATTATTTCATGTCATATTACCTCTTGTGTATACAAACATGCTGAAAGACCAAGTGCCTGACATGCAAGGAGAAGATGAGAGAGTTGGAACTGTTCAGTCCTAAAAAAAGATGATGAAGGCAGGATCTTACTGCTGTCTACAATGGCCTCACAAGAGTGTAGTGAAGATGGAGGCAGGCTTTTTTTGGAGGTACACATGAAAGTACAATACACAATGGACACGTGTTGAAACAAAGGAACTTCTAAATGGGTGGTAAGGAAAACTTTAACAAAGAGGACAATCAAATATTGGAATCAGTTGCCCAGAGAAGCTGTGGAATCTGCATCTTTTACTGTCGGCTGAACATGAGGCAGCAGTGTGCCCAGGTGGCCAAAAAGGCCAACAGCATCCTGGCCTGTATCAAGAATAGTGTGGTGAGTAGGACCCGGAAGGTGATCATCCCCCTGTACTCAGCACTGGTGAGACTCCACCTCGAGTACTGTGTCCAGTTTTGGGCCCCCTACCACAAGAAAGACATTGAGGTGCTGGAGCAGGTCCAGAGAAGGGCAACGAAGCTGGTGAGGGGTCTGGAGCACAAGCCTTATGAGGAGAGGCTGAGGGAGCTGGGGTTGTTCAGTCTGGGGAAGAGGAGACTGAGGGGAGACCTTATCGCTCTCTACAAGTACA
>BJBW01009018.1:0-56398 GCA_004320125.1 Scolopax mira
ATATGTGGCTCCAGGGTGAGAGTGGAAGTGTCAACAGGGATGCCTCGTCGCTCTCGTTACGACAGGCCTCCTGCGCGACGCCCCTTTGACCCTAATGACAGATGCTACGAGTGTGGTGAGAAAGGCCACTATGCTTATGATTGTCACCGCTATAGTCGCCGAAGGAGGAGCAGGTACGTGTGGGGCCAGAGCAGCTGCGTTGCTTCACCGGTGCGCTTTTGTGTAGCTCTGTTTAGCAAAGAACAGAATGTTACACCAGTTTTCTTTAAACTTTAACACTAGAATGAATGTATAGGTGTATATTAAAATTTGTTGCTATTTCTATCAAATGTTAATATCTTAATAATCAACCTGGTCAAAACCTTTCAGGTTTCTTCGTTTGAGTCAGTCGCCTTGATTCAGAATGTCACGAGCCTTAAGATTTCATGCTGAGGCGCCTTGCAAATCCGACACTTAAGATCCTCCTAGACCTTGAGGTGATCAGCATAAGAGGCCAGATCCCCTCGAGCCATCTACACGTAGCTTCACCTTATTCTTTAAGGGCAGAAAATTTGAGACGGTGATCGCCGTAACAGTAAATTTGGCTTTCAATTGGGGCCCCCCTCCGGTTTAGAAAGAGGAACACCAGATTGACCACATTCCCACCTAGAAAAATCTTCTTGCGTCAATCAAGCCTCACCCTGGCTCATTGGGCTGTCAGTTTGATCGTCGTTAGATTGAAGAGAACACCTAGATGCAGCGATCGGCTATAGATACTTCTAGACCGTCTAGATCTGCTAGACCTTGGGCCAAAGAGGGTCGACCTGCAAACTTGCAAGGTTTATTTTAAATACGCATTACAGTGTTTTCTATTCTAATGTAATTCTGCAATGTAATTCAGCTTTTAACATTTTTCTAGGTAGTAAAATGCTCAAGACGAGTAGGCCCAGAGATTTTTTCCAACTGACAGATGCTAGTTCTTTAGTTATCTGAAATCAGTTTTGACTTCAGCAGGGCCTCACGTGCACTGATTGCTGCAGCTGCTTCCTGATACCTGTTTTCTCTAACCTAAAACCAGGTCACGGTCTAGATCCCGTTCAAGGTCCCGTGGAAGGAGGTATTCTCGGTCACGCAGTCGGAGTCGTGGTAGGAGGTAGGATTTCTGGCTGTTAGGCTTTCATACTTTGTATTACTTTTCTCTCTGTTCTGCTGCTTTCTGTAACCTTGTGAAAAGTATGTTGAAGTCATTCTGGTGGTTTTTTTTCTCTTTGTTTTGTAGATCAAGGTCAGCTTCCTACCGCAGGTCTAGGTCAATGTCTCCTCGCAGGTATAGATCATTTTCACCCCGCAGATCTCGGTCTGGCTCTTTAAGGAGGTCAAGGTATGTGATTTCTAGTAGGGCCCCAGCATTGTTGAGGGGAGCATAGCTGTTGGACGTAATGTTAAGTTTGTAATTTACAGTCCATGTGTTTACAGGAACCTTTGTTGTGATACATCCCTGAGACCTACTCTGAATACCTTCTTTGAAATTGAAAACTTAAACTCAATTTTGGAACTGCTATTTCTGTGTTTGGCTTTTTTTTAAAATACTGTACCAAAGTTGATCTGTGGTTAAGGTTTCCTACTTCAAGGATACAGACAGTAATTATACTTAGTTCATGAGGGCAGTGGGATTTCTTATGTGGGTGGTAGTACTGCGCCAGATGTACTTCTGCAAAACTAATAGTTATAACAAAATTCTCTGCGGTCAGTATCATAGAAGTCAAAGAATTGTATCTCAGCTCATAACTATGTACGAATCATGTAGTAGTAGTTGAGCTTTCACTGCTTTTTTCTAGATCTAGGTCCAGATCACGCTCAAGGTCCCGGTCTGTTGTATGGCCTCGAAGCAGGTAAGCTTTATTTCAAATCAGTAATAGTTTTGGGGTTTTTTTGGGGATTGGGTGTTGGGTTTTTTTCTTCCCCGGGGGAATTTGGCTGGAAGCAGTTAGAAGGTTGTGCAGCATGGCAATATTTGTGCTTTATGTTAATAATTTATGCCATTTCACAGACTAAAGTAGTGGTCATTCTCTTGTAATCAACGTCAGGGGTTTTGGTCTGTGGTGCCACATGTATGTCTGTGTAGCCATAAACAAAGCATAGACGTGCGCAAGCAGCACAGGCAGTACACAGGAACAGTGACAACACCATGGGTGAAATGCAAAGAGTAAATGTTTATATTTGTTACCTTGCCAACCAGGGGATCCTCGGGCAGAGGCACACAAGTGGGAACATAAGCACTGCAGGCTTTGGTCCCTGCTAGAGGATTAACAAACCTCCTGCTTTTACCCGTGTATCAGGGGTTGCTGCAGGTGTAGTTGACTGCTCTGTGTTGGTCCTTCCCACAGAAGGGCAGGAGGCTCAGGCATGTTCCATAGGCTGAGTCTGGGTGACCTAAACACAGATGTTATACTTGGCCAACACACAAGGCTGAACAACAATTAGTATGATACTGGGTTTTCAACACCTTTGCTGCAAATCAGTTGAGCACGTTTACAGTCCTCCTCGCCAGTCTTTGTGGATATCTGGGACAATACCACAATTGGGTATTTTCACATAATATTATTTGAAGTCTGTGGGGAGAAGTTTGGAAAACCAGTAAATGCCTGTGCACGTAGAGAATGCTTGACCTTGTGTCCTGCAGGAAATGCTGCTTGGTTTGTTCTTGGCATGTTTGGGGTTTTTTTTTGTAAATCCCAAATCCTGGGAAGGGTTGGAGCGGTAATGATAAGATTGCCCATGGGATGGACACGAGAGCGTACCAGCTGGAAGTTGTCTTTTGTTTTTCATTAGAACAGGGAAGAGATTTTTTAGGGGTCTGCCTGCTATTTTAGGACTTGCACATTGAGCCGTTAAGGGGATGGTTATTCCTAGCCAGCAACTCCATCCACAAAATTGTTGGTTATAGTGTTAAGAACTGTAAGAGATGATGCCTCGTAGTAGTGACCAGGAAGGTTTCAAAACAGTGGCTCTTAACTCTTTGTTTACCTTTGCTAAAAGTGTCCACATAGTATTTCTGTAAGTTAACAGGCCGTGTAAATGTGAACCTTGATTAGCTTTTAAAAACAGTTCTGTGCAGAAGCAGAGTAAAAGTTTCTTACTTCTTTTTTGCCAATTCTCTTAAACAACTGACTGTCTTGAACACTGAATTGTCTGATGTTCAGTAATGCTACATGCCTGAGTTCTGAAGCTCTGAGGATTTTTTTTTTTAAAGTAATAGCTAATAGTGGTTTTGGTAATGTAACACAGTAAGTGTGGGAATAAAGCCTCACTGATTGAATAGATTTTAATTCATAAGATGAACTGGGAATATTTTACACATTAGCAGCCAGATGTTGAAGAGAAAACTGAAATGCAGTTTTAATGGAGAGAACTGATGAAAAAGCCACACTATAATTAAATAAAAGCAGCAGTGGACTTGATCTGAGGGGTATGTCAGCTCTCCCGCACGCGGGCCTGATTCTAGGCTCTTAGCGTGCTGTTAAAAGGTGTTTTGGGATGGCACTTGAAACTACTCTTTCCCTTACAGAAGGGGTACTTGCAGGTGGGAAGAAAGTCTGGGAGCCTGGTGCAGGGTTTTCTGTTTTGTGAAAGTGGTAGCTGAAGCTTTGCTGGGGACCTTCTTGTGCTTGTGCTCTTGTCTTCTGATAAATGAGGTCCCTGGAATCGGAGCCAAAGGGTTCTCCTGAAACATCACAAGAGAAGTCTGCAGCACCAGAGCCTTCCTCTCTGCTTTGTGATGCTGTGTAGTATGAATTTGCTGTTGCTGGTTAGCTAACTTTCACTGTATGTGCATGCCACTGGCTGCTTTGCTGAGCTTTATTTTTCTCCTGTTGTAGGTCTGGGTCCCATGGTAGATCTAAATCTGGCTTACCTGCTAAAAGGTGAGCGTATCCATACAAGTAGCACTCCAAGTTTTTTTGTATTTTTTTTTTTTGGTCAAGATTGAAAATTTCTGCTTGGACCAGTATTTCAGTTGCATGTGGAAGAGGTGGTTTTTTGTTGTTGTTGTTGTTGTGGGTTTTTTGTTTGGTTGGTTTTGTGTTTGGTTGGGTTTTTTTTAATAGCGGATTTTAAAATATTCTTTATATGTTATTTTTATGGGGTATTTTTATAGCTGATTTTTTTTGTGGGACATTAGGCAATTCTTTGAGAAGATTGTGGATGCAGGGTTTTGTTCAACTCATGATTGTGACAAAAAGTATTTTTGACAGGATTTGGGACCTGTGTTTCCTTACCTTTGTTCTAAACTGTGTGTAGTTCTTGGTCTTTCTAAATCTCCTCTACTTGATACGCTGCTCCTGCTTTGCAGGGTTCCTGTGGTCATTTTTATGAAGTTATGTGTTGCTCTTTTCCTGGGGGCTTTGGCTTTCCTTCTTCACTGCAGCTTCTTGCTTAAAGTAATTGTGTATACTTGCTATCAGCATTAAGGGTGGTGTCTTTTAATGTATTTAACAACATCAAAGTGTTCTTACTGGTTATTAATGGTCAAAAGTGGTTGAGTGTATACAAGTTCACCACACTGATTGTTTTGGTTTGTGTTTGTTTTTTTGTTGTTTGTGTTTTGTTGGTTTTTTTTAAACAGTCGCTCAAAGTCCAGATCACCATCTCCAAAGAGAAGGTAGGAATATCTTAAAAATGAGTGTGTGCTATACAGTTACATAGAGCTAGTGTCTGGAGTGGTTGTTATAGACCTTAACTTGTGCAAAGGATAAAAGCTTAAAAGTTTTTACTTGCCTTAATCTGTGAACTGTGAAAAGATGAAGTTTTATGGGCACTTCCTACCACTGGTAGTTAGAACTTCATGATAATAAGGTACCTACTTCAATCAGCTATCCCAAGGTTCCTGAGGAATTCAGAATCTGGAAAAGAAGTGAGTAATGTAAGGTATGGAGCAGCCCACTGATGTGTTGTAGGATTAAATTCCTGCTGGTGGCTCCTCACAGCTGGCTCTCACTCAGCAAAACTTGGCAGCTGTGCAACTACGCACTGTGAAGTGAGAAGCAAGTTTTCCTGTGTAACCAGAGAAGTATGTGCTGGAATTTACCTGGTCTGAGACGGTGCCTCATGGCTGGAACTCAACTGGAACTGTGTAGATTCTGGTAGAGTAAGAATTCCTCTGCACAGCTGGAGTGCAGGCTTAATGGCCTAGCTGTCGCAGCTGATGTCCCTTATGTTGCCAACCCTTTTGAAGCTCAAAGCAGTTGTTACTTACAAAGGTGTAAAATAGAACACTTCTGTCATTATTCATAAACTAAAAATGAAAATTGTGGGGAGGGGGCTCCTGAGCAGAGGAAACCTGATGTAGCACCCACAGTTTCTGTTGGCTTTGCTGTAGGAGTTGCTCTTAAATCTTTTTCTTTCCTTTTCAGTCATTCACCATCAGGAAGCCCTTGAAGGAGTTCAAGTCCTGAAAGAATGGCTTCAAATTTAAAAAAAGTTTAAGAAGAAAATTTATTTTGTTTACATTATTATAAGGGATTTTGTGGTGTCTTTATAAATGTAAGGACTTAGTCCTAGAAGGCTGTTTCTATTGACTAACAATTGGCATGAATCTGGATCTTTAAAAAGTCTTATTAGTAGACTAATGCAAAACTCTTCTGTTGTGTTAACATTCTGTGATCTGGAAACGGGCTTTTTTTTTATTGGTGCATTGAAATAAACTGTGCATTTCTAACTAAGAAATATTTTGTGATAACCCTGCCATTTCTGTTAATATTTGGGTAGCTGGAGCAGGTCAGGTGTTCCTGCAGGAGAGCAGGAGGCAGGCTTGGAGGCTCTGGTGGATGGAAGGCAGCGCAGGAGCCAGTTGTTGGCTGTTGCACAGGCCTGTTGTAGGTGTCCTGTAGAGCGCTGGCACCAGCACCGTTCTTACTGCTCTCTCCCGAGTGCTGTGGTGATCTGTACCTTGTGGTTTTGTTTGCACCTCCTCAAAAGTACCCAGTGAAGCTGAAAACCTGCCTGGATGATGTGACTTACAAAAATGTCTACAAAGGGCATTATCAGATGGAAAAAACAAGGAATGTGTCAAAGCTGGTTTGTCTGTCCTCTTGATTAAAGGACCAGTGGACTTCTCACCTGAAGGTGTTTGGAATATTTCTGGAATGTAAACTATTGAAGTCAGTATTTTTAGAAATCTTGTTTTATGTCCTGGTTGTCCAAGTAGTACTTCTTTGTGATACTTAGGAAAAATTGGCAGTTCTGGGGAAGAAGATAATACATTTAGGTAGTCTTTTCAGGAAAATTTTTTTCTTAACGGATTCACAAGCAGAACCTGCAGGTCATGTTTAAGCAGCAGTACATTTGGGGAATTAAGAGCTCACATTACACCCATCTGACTTGATCTGCCTGGTCCCATCTTCTTTGGCAGTGGTTTAACCAAGGGACTCGCTGCTGTCCTGATGGGTTGTTGCTTTAGGAAACTGGACTGTAGCTACCTGTATACCCATGGCCCCCGTTTCACCACGGGTTACTGAAGGATAAAGTAGTGCAAGGTATTTGCCAGTTTGATTTGTGTTTGCAGCTTTGGCTGTTATCAGACTGGTAAAGAAATCGGAGTGCCACATGATTGTGACTGAAAGTCTTCCTTAGAGTGTGTTCTGGCCTATATTGCTGTATCTTACAGCACTTCTCTTGGGGCTTCTAGTTTTTCAGCAGTGGTTTGATGCTCTGTAGCAGAGCACTGCAGCTCTACTCTGCTTGCGCACCCAACCACGGGTTTTCAGGTGAATTTTGGTTATCGTTGCTTTATAAGATGTCCAGGTATAACCCCTATACATGAGTTCACAAAGACTCTTCTTGTGTACTGCAGCGTGTGTTTTGTTCCTTCCTTCCTCTCCCCCATGTTTGTACATTTTAGAGCATTGGTGCTTAGTAGGATAAGTGGCTTCTTGCTGATGATGCTGCAATTAATATTGTGTTATAACCGTAGTCCATTATAAGCTGCAGAAAAGGGAGCTGGAAGCAACAGCATTAGACTGGGATGACCCGTAAGTCCCTGCTAAGCATTGCTGGGGTGAGCATTCCTTCCCTCTGCCACACTGCTGTGAACTTGTGATTTGGGTAAAATTACCCCCCACAACAGTACCTCTAACGGGGGGTAGCTTTTTCTCTTTCTTTGTTCTGTACTGCTGAAGCAAGCTGACTCCACAATAAACCTGTAGTCTAAAACTCTAGTGATACCTTTCTTTTTCAGTCTTTCCACTCGGAATCATAGAATTGTCCAGGTTGGAAGGGACCTTTTGAGTTCAGCTATCAAGCAAATGCTGACAAAAACCACTGCTGACCCATATCATCACCATGTTGATCCATCTTTTAAATACCTTCAGGGCTGGTGTCTCCACTGCTTCCCTGGGCAGTCCTCTTCCAAGGTGTGACAACCCTTGGAAGTGTAAGTGTACAAAGTGTAAGTGTAACAAAATTTTCCCAATATCCTTCTTAAAACCTCCCCTGGTGCAACTTGAGGCTGTTTCCTGCGGTCCCATCACCTGTTCCTTAGGAGAAGAGACCACCCCCCCACCCCCTGGCTACACCCTCTTTCAGGGAGTTGTAGAGAGCAATAAGGTCTCCCCGCAGCCTCGTGTTTCTCCAGGCTGAACACACCCTTCCTTCAGCCTCTTCTCACAAGACTTTTTCTCCAGAACCCTCACCAGTTGCCCATCTCTGGACCAGTTCCAGCTCCTCAATGTCTTCTTTGTGGTGAGGGGCCCAAAACTGGACACGGCACTCGAGGTGGGGCCTCAGCAGTGCCCTGTCCAGGGGGATGGTCACTGCCCCAGTCCTGCTGGCCTCCCTTCCTGGCCACACTGCTGGCTCATACTCAGCCAGCTATTGACCAACACCCCAGCTCTCCAGCTGCTCTTCCCTCAGCCTGGAGTGCTGCAGAGGGTTGGTGTGACCCAAGGCAGGACCTGGCACTTGGCCTTTTTGAACCTCATCTCGTTGGCCTTGGCCCATCCATCGAGCCTGTCCTGCAAAGCCTTTCTACCTTCCAGCAGGTTGATGCTTCCACCCAACTTCGTGTCATCTGCAAACTGATTGAGGGTGCGCTTGATCCCTTTGTCCAGATCATTGATAAAGATGACCTCCAGCCAGTTTTTAACCCAGCGGAGAGTCCTCCCATCCAAGCCATGGACAGCCAGTTTCTCCAGGAGAATACTGTGGGACACTGTATCGAAGGACTTGCTAAAGTCTGGGTAAATAATATCCACGGCTTTTCCCTCACCCACCAAACGGGTCACTGTGTCACAGAATGAGATCAGGTTTGTTAAGCAGGACCTGCCCCTTGTGAACCTGTGCTGTCTGGACCCGATCGCCTGGGTGTCCTTCATGCACTTCAGAATGGCACTCGGGAGGATCTGTTCCATGACCACCTCGGCCACACTGACAGGCCTGGAGTTTCCTGGATCATCCTGCTGGCCCTTGTGGCTGGGTGTCACATTTGCTAGATGCCAGCCATCTCCCCAGTTTGTTGGGACTGATGGTAAATGATGGAAAGTGGCTCAGTGAGGGCTTCTGCCAGCTCCCTCAGTGCTCCTGGGTTGATCCCATCTGGCCCCATAGACTTGTTTATCTCCGGGAGTTGGAGGTCCCTCACCACTTCCCTTTGGATTATGGGGGTCTCATTCTGCTCCCCACCCCTATCTGGCAGCTCAGGAGTCAACCAGCTCCACTACTAAAGACTGAGGGAAAGAAGGCATTAAGTCCCTCAGTGTTCCCCTCATCCTTTTTGTCACCATGTTACCACCTTCATCTAATAAATTCTCCTTAGTCCTCTCTTTATTACTAATATATTTATAGAAACTCTTTTTATTGTTTTTAACATCCAAAGCCAGGTTAAGTTCCAGTTGAGCTTTGGCCTGTCTGCTTTTCTCCCTGCACAGCCTTAGGACATCTTTGGCACCTTCGAAGGAGGGGTACTACAAGGCAGGCTTTGGTCAGCAGCAGGAGGGAGAAGGACCTGCTCTTCAGCTGTTGCTGGAGGTGGGGCCAGAGGGAGGCCTGTGGTCATTAACAGGAACTGCTCCTGCATCTGGTACTTGTCACCCCCTGCTCTCCTTAGAGACTGCCATCTCAAGGGCACAGCCAGCTGTGGTTGCTCCTGCTGCTCCCCTGGAGGGCTGGTGTGCCTTTGTTCTGGGTAAATGGAAGGAGTGGCCCAGGGGCTCAATGTATGTGTTAAAAGAAGCAAGTAATAAAAGCACCGAGACTAATTAGCGCATGTGCAGTTGCTGGGAAAGTCAGCCTGGTTTTGGCGTTTTTAGGCAGAACCCCCCCTAAAGTAAGATCTGGCCCTGCAGCCCAGGCGGTGAGACATGAAGGTGGTGCTCACAGTTAGGTATCCACCATCATCTTTTGGGTGCATCTGTTTATCTGTGCCTTCTGCTTTTTGCCACCAAGGGCTTCCAGCAGGGCAGGTGCTGCTAATTATCACTTGCTGCATCATCAGCTGTCCTTGTCCTCACCTTCACTTTGGGATAGCTCAGGTGGAATTCAGCATGTACTGGAGGGAAGAGTCCTACAGATCCTGCCTGAGCACTAGTTTCCATCCAAAACACCAGTACCTGATTGCTGAGAAGTCATTTATTCAAGAGGATGCTGCTTTGAAAGCACATGGAAGACTGAGGTGAAAACGTGGACTCTGTTCCTACTTCCCAGCACAGCCACCCTGAACAGAACCCCCTCTTTGCTTTCCCACAGAAAAGCAAGGCCTTAAGACCCTGCCCCAGGATTCCTGGGCCCTAACAGCTCAAAGAACTCCAAGCATCCATTCCCACATTCTGCTGCACTGACGTGTTGGGCTTGGCAGTCCTGGCTTCTTCTCAGCAAACTGCTTCTGCAAGTCTGTGGTTTTTTGAAAAATTGAGCTAGTCCACAGCCACGGTGCCTTCCTCTGCTGCTTAGTCCTCAGCCTGAAGGCTTTTTCTTGGCAGGGCTGGTAGCGGAGACAGAGGTTACTCTGGTTTTACTATCAGTTACAGGTGACAGTGAGTTTATGTCACTTAAGGCACTTGCTGTTATTTGCAGTTGCGAGTACATCAAGCAGTTCAGCTGTAGCAATGCTCAGCATCGCAAAGGGAAGAACTAATAGTTCATTATTCCCACAGCATTTTGCTACACTCCTCTGTAGCAGTCCACTCCCCAGAGCAAGAGTTTGGCTAAAAGTTTCCAAAAGTGGGACTTCCTTCCAGCTGTGCAGGGTGGCAGGAGGACAGCCACCGAGAGGTGTCTGGGGGTGGTAGAGGGTTAACAGTGAGCGATACCACACTACACATACACTTTGCTTTCTTACTCTGAGGTTCCTGTTCCTTCTGGAAGATTTGCTGGTTTCCCATTTCCCAGAGTGTACTGAAAGCCACCTTGCTTCCAACAAGCAAGCTCTCTGCAAACAAAGGGAAAAAAAACCAACCAAACCCAAAGCAAAAATACCTGTCACTAGTACAGTTGCCAACTTGGTCTTCCAGCAATCGGTGCCACATTTTGGGACAACAAATACATCAAGACACTGACGTCACTCCATTTGTTCTCAGGCAACGAGTCTTTATAGAAAGCTGTTCTCACATCACTGTGTGGTCACAAGCTTTACAATCATGCCAATGATGCGGGAGCCACGGGGGCACATGCATAAATCCATGCTGGGATTCTTGATTTTATCCTGCAGCAGCTGGTCCAGTTCACAGCGCAGCTCTTTCACCAGCTCAGCCACCTAAAACACAGAAGGCACACGAGATGCAGCTCCTGCATTCTAAACACAAGCAGAGCTCTGCAGCACTCCCAGGGTTACCTCTCTTTCTCCTCACCTGGTGAGAGGCAGCCACAAATCGTATCCATCCATCATCAAGAGAAATGACAAATTCTCCCTTCTGCAGCTGCATGTGAACCTGCCCACCTCCAAGCAGGACCAGGGGGTACACTGACACCATACTGCAATCCCGAATGAACACACGGCTGGTCTTGATCTTCTCGTGATAGACCAGGTAGGGGCTCTCAAAGTGCCTTGTCTGGAATGCACAAAATCGTCCTTAAAATGCTACATCTCTTCCTACCAGCTCAGGCAAACATTGACCCGTCTGCCTCTTCTATGGCTGCACAGGACAGTAAATGTGCCTAAAATGCACCTTTAGGACTAGCAAACTCTCCTTGATCCAATAACTTTGACAGGTATCCCTTCCTCCTTCCTGCTTTGGAGTGAGGATGTGAGAAATCAGCTAATTCATCCATGTTGCCTCAAGTTCTCCATTTCATGGTAAGGACATTTTCACTTGCGGTTTTATGTTCTTTAAAAGCAAGAGCAATGAACAGCTCAAAGCCTTTATAACACAAATATGTGGTTAATGATTAAAAACCCCCCTTTTTTTTTAAAGCAAGTAATTTATATTCTGCAAAAAGCAATGAATCACCAAATATGGAGACAGTCTTCAAGAGATAAATATTACCTAGATCATGGCAGAGAGAGAAAAGCTTTTATCTAAGTATTAGCTATTAAGCTCTAAAGGAAATTAACTGCAGAGTCTGAGGACCCAACAAAGAAACAAACCAGAGTATGTTCCCCTGAATTATTTACCAATAAATAATACTCCAGCTGAAAAGACAAAGCCTGGGGAGAAGCCATAAGCACGTATGAAGGTGCTACATATGTGCAAGCAATCTCAGTCCATACTGAGGGGAAGCCAGGGGAGCGTTGCACCCCAACATTTTTGTGTGCAACTTTGCAGATGCAGCTTAAGGAAACATGAACTTGGGGGGTTACTGCATCTGCTAATTCCACTCCAGAGGCTGGAGTTTATCTGTGTGCCAAGAGGACACTCATAACTCGGGAACGCACCATTATTTACAATTCTAATAGGTGACTGTTCAATTATGAAGATTTGTAAAAAAGAATCCTAACCTGATAATTCACAGATGAAGGGTGAATGTGAACATAACCATCATTTTTGGTAACAAACTTCAGCTCTTCTGCTTTTGGTTGCATTTTGACCGCTCCTGTACTGGTCTTCTGGTATTTGCTCTCTGGCTTTTTCACCTGTATGTTTAGATAAAAAGTTATAAAACTCTGCTGTATCAGAAAACCTTTTAAACTTATGTTTTAGTTCTATCAAAGCCAGAAATTCTCAAGTAGTAACCTGTCAAGTCGTTAGAGGCAGGTCTTGTGCTCTGGATGCTGCCTAACCAGCAACCATTTGTAACCTCGGCTGCTTAAGAACGTTTGCTGCTGGTGAATCTGTGTGACACTAAAATTAGCCTGTGGGAACAGCAGCAGCATCCCACAATACAAACTGGGGGCCAGCTGCCTGGCCCTAACACTAGCAGCAGCAAACTTCGGCAAGCTAAGCCAGGCTCAAGGCTGCCACAAATCAGCCCAGAGTAAAGCGGTCTGCGTGGATACGCTGGACAGAAGGAAAAATAGAAAAGCATTCTTTTACCTGGACAACATTGGGATACAGTGCAGCACACAACATAGCTGAGATCAGCTTGATGTTCTCCGCGTTTGAATTTGCCTGTGAAATTAATGCATGCGTTAGGTGTTTTACAGGTAAGTCTATAAAGGTAAAGACCTGCTTCTGGAATGACTGAATTCCTGAAACTGGTTCACTTTTACAGCTGCACTGCTGTGCTTTAGTGGGGGCAGACCAGTTACTGCTCCTAAGGCCAGACCTGGGCTGTGTTCCGCTCACTGTAAGAGCAAATTCTTCTATCTTGATGCAGTTAGTGCCAAACCTAACTGTCCCCTAATGTCTGGGTACAAAGTGGCACGTCCCTCAGAGAAGCAAGCACCAGTTGTCCCAGTGAGAGCTACCAAACCCTCAGCATGTAGCTCCAGGAGCCCTCTGGCTCCAGAGGTACCGCTTGGTGAGGATTGTCGGCAGAGCTAAAATATTTCACTGCCTGCTCTGTACAGTAATTCTGTTCCCAATTCCCAAAATAAGGCTGGCACTAATCCCAGCGTTCAGGCCAGGTCATGAGTCAGACCCATGCCTTTCCACCACTTGCTGACTTCTAACATGTCAAGTCAGCAGTGTTTCGCTGTCTCAAAGGGGCAGGGTTCAGCTCATTTCCACATCTTGGCCTGTTCTTCTTGGGCACACGAGGCTTCCTGCAATTGAGGCAACTTGCAGCACGAACAACATACAGGGAGGGAGAACAGAGCAGGTCGGAGGTGCCAGTGGCCAGTGTGAGATTACAAAGCCAGGCTGTGGCAAGAAGCCCGCCAGCACCCAGGTGAAATGAAAAAAGTGCAGCACTGTTTTGGAGCACTGAAATGCTGCGAGTTACCTCTTCTCCTGTGGCATCCAACACGCCATCCCCTCCTTGGGACCACTTCTTCTCAATGTCTCTGGCTCTTAATCCCTCCTTCACAAACCCAATGTCAGAAAGCAGCTCTGTAAATTGCCGTTTCAGACTGGCAATTTCCTATAATCAGACAAAAGGCTGTGATGGGTGCTACACAGAGCCAGGAGAGTCTTCACCGGTTGCTTACTTTTAGTCACTAGAGCTCTGCCAGTGTCCCAGACAGCCCCTGTGCAAGGCCAAAAAACCTGACTTACCTGAAGAACTCTTCCTGACAAAAAGTTCTCCCTGCAGTAGTTGTAGCTTGCCTGAGAGCCCTCTTTGATACTTAAGCACCATCCCTAATTGAGAGGACGGGAAGAAACCTTTAATAAACTATTTTAGCTTGAATTTCAAGCATATCACAAGTCTCTGAGAGAGGCTACTGAATTTTAGCTCACCTTGTAGGCTTGGAGAAGAGCCAGGTAGTCACTGTTTCCTACTGCAAACTCCAGCTTCTTTTTGTTTGCCTCTTCCCTTTTATCCCACGGTGACACCTAAAGGGGCAGTAATAGATTAAGCAAGTTCTTCATCTCACAACTCAGACAAGCCATGGCGAAAGCTGCATGGCACACGATCTTTGGGATTTTCACAGCAGTTCACAGGTCATAATGCAAATTTTCTCCACAGGTAAGAGAAAATATGAAGCATTCAAAAATGCCTAGTCAACAGCAGAGCACCTAAGCCCATTGCCCTGTCTAACCACAAGAAATCCAAAGGTAAATTTGTGATTGACCAGCTCACAGAAAGTATTTTATTTTGGGCAGATCTCTCCACAGCTGCAGAATGCCAAAATCCATGAAAAATGCCATCTGAGAAATCTTAGCAAGTTAATGGAGCTGAAGCCCAAATAAGAATGCCTATAACAGAGAAGAGCACTGCAACTCTGAAATATGAGACAGAGAAAAGGTGAGCATAACTCAGGACATTCAGAAAGCCAAATTTAAGTTATTCTATAGCACCATATAGAAACTTGTAACACTTAAAGTCAAAATGCTACAGAAAATGCCCAATGAGCATATGGAACACAATATGCAATTCAATAACTATTTCCAATTCTTTCACAACTATCCTCAAATCAAACTCTTTGCACTACCAATGATAGCAATCTAAACTTCAAGAAAGTCTGACTTCTCATGCAAGTTTGTACATTGCTGTAGGAGAGTAACAACAGTAAAAGTACTTGTAAGTACAGAAGCTGATTCAAAAGAGCCAAAGTGAACACACAAACTGAGATTCCAACTGAACTCTGCATTCACAGCTCAGACACGTCAACTTCATTGTCACTATTTTGTGATTAATTCTGCTTCTTATACTACCGTTCATGGTCAAATTTTACACCGAATTTGGGCAAAATGTACTGTACTTCTTAGTTTAAATTAAAACTAACATCCACACTGTTTCAACTGTTCTTTCATATGTAACATTCTTATCGCTGCTGCTTGGTTTTGGTCTTATAACTGGACTTTTTCTAACGAGCACCGCATGATCATATCTGCTATTTAGGCTAAAAAGGAGGATTAAAATACTCAAGTGTAGCACACTGCAAGTTACAAAGTGTTTTGCTGCTGGATGAAAGTGTTCCGCTTTCGAAGCGGGATAGGCAGTGAAGAATACTCACAAAAGGGGACTTAAAGGCCAGACTGGCTGCTATAGTCAGTGCAGGATCCAGGCAGCGGAAGATGGTGCCGAACAGCATGAGCTTCCCAATCCTGACATCAACAGGCAGCGAAGCCAAGTGATAGCCCAGAGGGGTGAGCTTTTCATCTGGAGTTAATGCTCCCAAGTCTTGGAGTCGCAGCTTTGATGCCCGCAAAGACTCAGTCCTAGGGGGCTCGATTAGCCGTGATAAGACAGAGTGAAGACTCTGTGCAGAAAACATCTCCAGAATTTTAATTCTTAGGGAGGGGGAAAAAATTTAAAAAGAAAAAATAAAGGAACAAGGAAAAAAAGACAGCTTAGTTCCATATACAGGACAAAAAAGCAAACTTTTATAAATACAAAATAAAACAAAGAACTCAACAGAAAACATGCTTCTAAGAACATGGTCCCTACAAGAGGCCTGTAGTGCATATTTCAAGTCAGGAAGCAATGTGAAATAGTATCTGGGGGCAATGTATCTCATCCAACCTGACAGGGTCCTTAAGAACAGATTCCTATTTAGCACAATAGTATTTAAAATAAAGTTTTTACTGTAAAACAAAATAAATTGTGTTGTTTTGTTTCCTTATTGTACAAGGGGGTGCACAGCAAGCACCAGGGATAGGAGGGCCTCTTCATTGAGTATTTGCATGATGGTGGTGCTTGATCGAGGTTGTGGCTTTACTGCACTACACTGCACAGAAACACCACAGGACACTTTAAAGCATACAGGGGCAGACATCTATCGTGGGTCTGGAGTACAGGAATGCAACCATCTTCTCTGGTGCTATGAGATCTGAGAGAGGTGTCTTTTTCCTAGGATTAGATGAGAGACAAGGAATGTGAAGGCAGCAAGGGAGAAGAAGTGGCTGGTGCAATTTGCAGAGGGCTCTAGTTGTAGAGGCAATGTGACAGCAAGATCAAAGCTGTCACACTGATCTCCAGGGGCAGTTTCTTAGTTTCACAATGTGAGAAAACACTGAAAACTAAGCATCTTGGTAATAGCATTCCAGGTGCTCCCTGCAGTGGAGGAAGGCCATGCTGCACAATAGCTTTTTCAGGCAACAACTACTCACCTTAGACAAAGCTGCTCCAAGGGCACTCTTTGTATTTCTGGTAACTGCTGCTTTATAAGCTGATGGTTATAGTGATGGCTACTGAAAAGATGAAAGCAGACACCTGAGGCTACTCGGCCTGCTCGCCCTTTCCTTTGCAGAGCATTGGCCTTGGACACAAATGTGTCTTCCAGACTTTCCATTCCTTTGCTTGGGTCATATCTACAGGAGAGCAAGAAACAGGCTTATATTCCTGAGTGCAGAGTGAACAGGCTAGAGGTCAAGGAGGTAGATGCTGCCAACTTCTGTATGGGCACAGTTGCCACCCCTGCATTTGAATCTGAGTCTAGACTGGCTTCCTCCACCCTGGAGCAGCTTCCCGCAAATACAGTTCCTTCAAGTTTTTCCCAGCTCTTTGGAAAGCTAAAGTATGCAGCTCAAGGCATAGAGCAGTTTCCCAGATCACAAAGCCACGAGGAATAAATCCCAGTACCTTTTCTCTTTCATTTTTCCAGAATCAATCACATAAACCACATCATCAATGGTGACAGATGTTTCTGCAATGTTTGTAGAGATGATGATTTTGATAACTCCTGCAGGAGGCCTAAGAAACACAGACTGCTGTTCTTCACTAGACAGTGAAGAATGAAGCGGATAAACCACACACCTGGAAGGAAAATATGACAGCATGCTCAGTGCCTCTCCAGCCTTTGCCCTCTTGGGAACAATCTGCCTGCACACACTTTTGCCCCACTGCCCACAGCCATTCAAAGCACTATAAAACCAGCAAACCTCTCTGCCCTATCACCTGTAAGACACAAAATCATGGACTCATTTACATGGGAAAAGACCTTTAAGATGACTGAGTCCAGTCATTAATCTAGCACTGCCAAGTCCATCGCTAAACCATGTCCTTAAGTGCCATGTCTACATGTCTCTTAAATACCTGAGGGATGGTGACTCAACCACTTCCCTGGGCAGCCGGTTCCAACTCTTGATGACCCTTTCAGTGAAGACATATTTCCCAATATCCAGTCTAAACCTCCTCTGGCTCAACTTGAAGCCATTTCCTCTGGTCCTATTGCCTGTTACTTGCGAGGAAAGACTGACCCCCCACCTCGCTACACCCTCCTTTCAGGTAGCTGTAAAGAGAGACAGCCTCCTTGTCTCCAGAATAAACACCCCCAGGCTGATATATATAAGGTGGAAAAGTTTACAGAAGTGACAGGTCTCAGAATAAAGCTGAGCAAAAATTCTGTATCTTTTGAAGAGTCTAGAATCTGCCATTTATAACGCCAGACTGGAAAAATTTCTCCTGCCACAGACACCTGTATAAAAAACTCCTCAGTCAATGAGATTAAATGACATCCCATGTAACAATCTGAGGCCAAAAGAGAGACAAAATGGAGAACACTCATCGCTAGGGTGTCCAAGAACTTCAACAACTAACCTTGAGGAGAAAAAACAAGAGCAAACCAGTAAGATAGTACAAAACAATTACCCGGGCTGGAGTCAAGACTTCTATATCACAAGCTGTCTGACACGTTTAATAACCTTTATTTATCCCTAGATACAGGCAGGCCTTGTTCAGGAAGCTACTCTATGGGTAAAGACCAATAGTTTTGTACCTTTTTTGCCTTACCTCTTGCTGTGCCTGTTATTAAAAAGAGAGTTAGACTGGAGTTGCTCATAAAGCATCTTGATTTCTGCTAGACCAGGCAAAAATATTAACACAGCACCTATACGCAGATTAAAAAAAATTAAAAATCACTCAACAGAAAGGACAGCTTGATATTTTATCAACATACAGAAGGCTTAAGTCAAAACTCCAGCTCCATTTTGCAATTCTTGTACAAAAACTACTTGCAAAGTAGACAGTTCTATCCCCTTTCCCATCCCATGTGTATCACGGTCTTTGTTACTCAGCTAGAACTTTTTTCTTTTTCCAAAAATATTCAGTAACTACAGAAACCCTGCATGCAAAACATTACCTCTGGGCTGCCTATAAGTGCACAGCTTCCATCAATCTACTTTTATTTACCTCTCAAGGACAACGAAATTACCTGCAGGATATGAATGTCTGCCAGCAACAATCCACTCTAGCAAGGCTTCAATTAATTCCAGATTAACTTTGTCCAAGTCCATGACAGACATTGTTCTCAACACTGTCTTGTTAACTCCTGGGGAAAAATAAATAAAACACACAGTAAGTCCATCTCTGTGCCATACAACATCTGCTGTGTGCATCGAGCCTGTGTAGATGTACAACTAACTGCACCTTGGTTTAAACAGCATCTGGCTTAGACAAGACAGAGGTAGCTCCAGAAGTGACTCAATGAGTCACATTCTTCTTTACATGCTTCCCTCTGTTTCAGCTCTTCCTTCCTCATACCTTACTGGGGCTCACATCTGCCCTGTGCACAGCCTAGATAAAGATTCATCTACTAGCAGGACAACACGCACACACTAGGGGTAAGAGGAGATTAAAGCCTTCATATGGCCACTTACAGGTATCCACAGGACTACCTTCTCAAGCCCTCTCTTCTACCTTCCAGTGTTTCTTACATCAACTCAAAAAGACAGCCCAATTCCTTTACTCATCTGAGAAGGTAATTGTCTAGCAGGAATCTGAATTTTTTAAGCCATGGATCTCACTCAATATCACTAAGGAGCTCACAATAAGGGTGTGCAGGGAGGAACTCATCAGGACTAAGCACAAGGAAGATTTTGATGACAGAGTGGAAGTTCATGGAAACTTCTGCCTCTCTCATTAAGCCATTCACAGTGACTGAATTTCTCAAAGAAGGCTTGTCATGCTGAAGTAACCTCCTTAAAGTGTGCAGATATATGCTGTGCTTTAAGTAAAGCTGCTCCATCAAGAACACAGAGAAGGTGGTGAAATTAACAAGGCATCTGAAAGGGGTGGAAAGAGGTACTAGCTGAAAACTGACCATTTGCAGATACTAATAACTCCTTTCACCCAAGATGCTTGTTCTACTTTAAGAGAACAATGGGTTGTTGGTTTTGGTTTGGTTTTTTTTTTTTTTTAAAGCTGGCAGGTTTCTGACCTCACCTGAAAGTAGACCTGCTTAACTTCACAAGCACAAAACTCTGAATTAGATACATGCATTAGATATATACAATATTATATGCTAACATACCATGTTGGCTGGCAAGACTAATATGCCAATTTATTAGATTTAAGAAGGAGCTCACCTTTGTATCGTGTAAGCAGCTGCTTCAGGGTCAATTTTTGGTCTGGGTCTGAATCTCTGACTACTGTGTCACTGCCTTCCAGAATGCCAGCACGTCTCAGGTCCTCCTCTACTTCTTCAAATGCAGTTCTTTTGTGTCTTCCATCTTGTTTACTTTCTTGCTTTTTCTTGCGCCTGTAGGGACTACTGTCCTCTAAAACATACCTTACCAGCAGAAAAACATTTAGTGGCATGGAAAGAAGCCTAACAGTCTCCTAATAATTAGCTACAGAGACAGGGTATCAAAAGTATTTATATACAAATCTGAAAGGAAATTTATATAGTGGACTGCAAAACCATAGACAGTATCAAAGCCAAGGTGTCAAAGACAAGGATGTTAGTCTTTTACAAACAATGATGCAAAAGACTAGGATTGCAAACATATCTTGACAGCTAAGTGGGCAGCTTAAAGGAACAATCTGCAAGTAATTTCAATAGCTCATCAATTTACTATCTGGAATGTCCGAGCTGCTGTGACTCTCCAGTAACTACAACTGGTAAAAGGAATCTGGTACCTTAACTACAATGTTGAGCTTACAAAATGGAATTGTTTGGTATACTGCATTTTTCACCTTCAGTGCTGAAATCTACCTTCAAATTTCTTCTGCTTGCCAATGTCTAACCACCACTGAAACAAGTAAAGCACAAGCACTGACAAACTCTTCATTGCAAAGCTCAACTTTTCTTGAGTTCTTATGTGGTATCTAATGCAGAAAGTCTTGTTTTGGCATGAAATCCTAGACCCCACTGCAGCATAAGAAGTACTTTAGTAGAGTAGAACTCTACTATATAAGTTCTACTAATAAAGTAGAACTTTAGTAGAACTCCACTATATAAAGTTCTACTAATAAAGTAGAACTTTAGTAGAACTCCAAGACTGCAGGTGATGGGTGAGATCCGAGAGGATTTAATTTTTAAATTTATGCACAGAACTACTACAGTCTCAAGGTGAATAGTGCAATCTCAAAGGCCAAATACAAGTCAGAATGTTTGGCAATTCCACACCTTGTCATTGCAATCACATCTTCCAGAAAAAACTGATCCACAGGAAATGCTCGACCTAGAAGGAAACATGAGAATAAATCTATGTGCCACACAACAGGCAGAAAAGAGGAAAAAGACAAAAGATGGTTATCAGTTCACACAGGTTATTATATCACTGTCTTCACAGCTTTCATCTACACTGTACTCTTCAATACAATTTCTGTCTAGGACAAACAGTGGATGTTTTCTAAGCATGGTTTGGTAGCATGCACTTGCACAGTCAGAGAAGGTCATTACATTTCATAGGCATTTTAAAAAGGCACATTTGGCTAAATGTATATGCATCCAACTGCATCCTCACACTGCTTCTTTTTCATAATGATAGAGAAGAGTCCTCAGCTGTGGTGAAACTAGCTCATGTTAAACACACCATGTCACTCTGGGTTTTGGGGAAGGAATTTCCGCTGGTATAGAAAGAGCACAAAAAATGCTTCATTTCTAAGTCTTCTAAATCTCATTGGTCTTTCCTTCTAAGCCCTTGGAATCACAGTTCTTACATAAACCCTCATCTTGACACTTTGCAAATTAGCCCCTTGCACTTGAATTGAGAAACACTTTGCAAGCAGAAATACTGAAAACAAACCCCTAAAACAATGTCCCTGACAAGATAATAAAAGAGAATGGTTTTCACCTGGTATGTTAATAATTGGGCAGGAATGAAAGTATTGAGAAAAAAGCTCTGCATTCAAGGTGGCACTCATTAGTATAATGCGCAGGTCTGGCCTCTGAACCATTATATCCTTCAAAACCAGCAGCAAGAAGTCACTAAAGAAAACAAGCAAAAAAATATTTGAATTTCTTCAATGTTAACTTTTACAGTTTCCTTTTTTCTCCCCATTCCTGGTGTTTCAATACCACAGCGATACCATCATCTGAGCTCCTCAGCATGGCTGGAGGCTAGTAATGCAGTAAATTAATGGAAGGCAACCTGCTAAATTTCTGGTTGTCCCTTACTAGAATCTCAGGATTACCTGGCAAATGCACTTTAGCAGCTAAAAGCTCTATAAATGAATTACATTATATAAATTAATATACACTAGTTACATTAATGACAACGCAAGAACATTAGATAACCAATTAACTCAAAATAACAGATGAGTCCTTTTTGTCCCTCTTCCTCACTGGAAAAGTAATTCAAACTTACCTCCTCTCCCCTGTTCGTTGTATTCTTCCCTACATATTTATAGCTTTCGTGGCATGCCTAGAAGACTGGCTTTAAGTGATTTTAGATGAGAAGGAAGAAGAATGCTTGGGAGACAAAAGCCCTTTTATGAGGCTAAAATGTAATCTGAGCTGTAGAATAATGGGTCACATTCAAAGCCTCCTGGAAAAACCCAGTGCATTGCAGTGTTTCACAAGGAAACATCAAAACAAGGATCCTTGCCGTTTAGTTTACAGAGATACTAACAGACATTATCTTTTGCCTGGCATTAGCAGGTAAGTGGGGTAAAACTATAAGAGGCTGGAGCAGGTTAGGATGAGACTGTCTAGAACTAGTAAAATCGGTAGATTGAAATAGAACATAAGCACTTGTCCCTTGCAGGTGCTCTGCTGAAGCCTGCATCAGGAGAAATTAAAAAAGGGCACGTGAAAAATTAGGGAAATTGGTAAAAGCTGAAACAAGAGAAGAATAAGAACCAGACAACTGTGGTTAAAACGTTACTTAACCCTCCACTCCCATCCAAAAACCTCTTATCAACACCATTGTAATGTGATGGCAGATTGGAGGCATAGAAATTTAAAAGAGATGGGCTTTCCATGCAAGCTGTTGCAACACAACTTGCTGCCCAAAGACCAGAACCTAAAATAGACTATTTTCACCATCCCGCATTACTGCCCCGGGACCAACAAGCCTGACTTCAGTTACTTGCACCTTAGTCACATTTATCCTTCTGACTATGTTTCTTCATTTTGCTTATGGGATAAGAGATTATTTACCTTTCTTCTGTTCTCTCGTGAACTTCATCAACAATAACATGTGTGATTCCCTGCAAAGTCAGATCTCCTTCCAGCCTCCTCAGCAGCACACCAGTAGTGCAGTACAAGAGTCTGGTAGCTGAGGACTTGAACGGTAAGACAAAGCATTCAGTTGACTTTGTGTGACTTAACATAGAGAATACAAGTTGCTGTAAACCATCTGGTTTCAGCTGAGAGCCAGGCTTGACAGAAAAAGAACAAGCACCCCCTGCAACCCCTGGAGATGGGTTGAACAATTTCTCTTCTTGATTAAAATTTAAGAGCATCTGCTAGCTATAAGGGGTAAACAAAAAATCTGAACTGGTTTTTCCTGTGTATGTTGCTTTCTGATAAACAACTCAAGTTCTCCATCCCTAGAAAGATTTACTGAACCTCTTTTTTAACATAGTTATTGGAAAAAGCAATCAGCTGCAATGTGGACAAAATTTCACTTCCAAGTCAGCAGTCTGAACTCAAACCCCTCCCTTCTGGCTGACTGAAGCTGTAGCCTTCATTCTCCACTTGGGAGACAAATGGAAACGGAGACAAGTGGAAATGAAGTCAGAAGCCTTCCAGAGAACAGAAATATTATTCATACTCTTCACCTGTCTCAACAGAAAGAAAAATATCAATACAAGACATAGTACTGCACTCCTATTCTGCAAAGTGGACTGAGCAACTTGAGGGAATAAAGTATAGAATATTTTTCACAATTTAATATAGAATATAGGTGATACAGACTCACTTATCTCACTGTACGGCAGATACAGGGCAGGGATTCTGTCTGCTAGAGAAACACTAAGCACATTTCAATAGAACGAAATGAAAACCAACAAGCAAAGTATATATACCTTTACACTTTCTAGACGGATCTGATATCCAACAGTGAGTCCAATCCTTTCTGTTCTTTCTTTGGCTACACGTTCAGCCACAGAAATGGCAGAGATCCTGCGAGGCTGAGTGCAGATGATGTTTGCAACTCTGCTTGGAGATCCTTGCAATGAAGCATCCAAAATAAACTGAGGAATCTGAGTGGTTTTCCCACATCTGCATGACAAAAAAAGGGATTAATTAAAAAAAAACAAAACACAAACCCAACACCTTCCATCCATGTAAATTAATATGACTGCATTCCACTTGAAATTTGCTGTTTCGTTAGTGTCATCCTTCACATGAAGTTCACCAAGGACTGCTGTCACAGATGGACCACAACCTGAGTTTTCAGGACATGGATGTGTATTTCACATTCTTGTGTGTATACCTTCATACATAAGTTTGTGTGTGTAATCACCCTCTTACCCTGTCATGCCGCTCACAACAAGAACTTGGTGGCTTTTCAGCAAATCAAGAATGGTTTCTCTCTCTTGCCATGCAGGGAGCTTCTGTCTTTCATACAACATAGACTGGAAGTGCCTAGAAGACTGATGCATGAAAACAGACAGCATGGCAGTAAGAAAACCACTGGAGTAGAACAGAACCATTTGAAACAGCAGCCTGTGACTTAATATTTATTTCTCTAAAGTAAGCATGAAAAGATACTCTGTTCTGTACATTATACCTTTTTCAGTCGAAATTGTGTGCAGATTTTAACATTTTCATTATACAGAGACTTTGCCTGCACATCATACTTTTTGGAAAGCTTTTTCTTGAGGTTCTCAGGAAACTCGTTCTCCACAACACCTCGTTCAGGCTCATCTTCCTCCTCCTCCTCTTCTGCCACCTCCTCTTCTTCCCGAGGCTCTGACACTACTGAGGCTTGAAGACAGAAAATGTATAGTTACGTATTCTTGTTACTAAGGAAGAGAACCTCTTCAGCACTGAAGAAAAAACAGACACACGTTCCAGAAGCATTCTCAACAAAGAATCTTGTTAGACCAGAGCTGAGGGCCCACAGGACCACCAAACCTCCACTCCCCCTATCAAACAAACAAACAACTTCTTCAGCTCCAACCCACTTTTCACTACCCCTGCACCAGCTGCGCTCTGCAACACCATTATCTGAGTGGCCATATGGTGAAACAAACCAGTAACTGTTTTGCCTCCATGAACAATTTTCATGTGTCGCAGCTCCACTCTCCACATTACCATTTCTATGGAGCATTAAGACCAGCTTAAATTAACTAAAACTACACTGTAACATTAAGTGTTAAACCACTGCCAAGTACTTTTGAATCAAGGCTGAAACTGGACCAGGTACTTTGGTTCTTACTGCCTATCAACCGAGGTGGGATTTGTTCAGACAGTATGCCAGCCCTCAAAAGTTTTAAGGCTACATGTATCTAAACAAGTTATTTTATAACATCGGGAAGATTTTATAACATTAGGAAGATCTGATCTAAATTTCTGTAACAAAGTTGTCTTTCTGTGGAGCTGTTAAAAAAAACAGAATTTGTTTTACTATAACAAAAAACTCAGGCTGTCACTATTTAGGTGCTCTAAAATGTGACACAGTTGTTCTTGAAAACTCCCTTGAAGAAAGTTTGCTTGAGATAAAGCAGTTTTAGAATTAAGAGCTTGAAGGTCATCTATGCCAGAGTCACTGTCACTCTGCCGTAAGTGAAACAGTCTGAACTCACCCCTGTGAAATCAATTTAGTCGCAATTACATGTTAAAAAAAAGGGATTATACCTTGAACAAAATTCTAGAACTGCTTGCAACATTTACTTAGCCTTAAATCCATCTTTACAAAATTAATTTTGAGATGTTGGTAATTTTAAGTAATTTTTTAAAAAGCTGTTTCTGAATTGATTAGTAGCAGATGTACCAAAGCTTTCAAACAACTTTCCCTACTCCTCTTCCAAGCACACTTTTCTGATCTATTTTATTGAGTTCAATGGCTTTTTATTGACTGTGTCAGAATAGGCCTTGTTCACTCTGCCAACCCATGATCATTAGCTCCGTGCTCTTTTAAATCCATTCTTGCCAGCAGAAAACCTCTCTGCTGCAGCTTTATTATGGAAGGAACTTCCTGAGACACAGAGAAGTTACGGATCTGGCTCATCAGATGACCTTAATCTCCAGAAATAGATTTGGAACACATGCCTGAATTGCCTCTCTGCCTTCTTTTTTTTTTTTTTTTTTTAATCTTTTTGACTGCTCGTAGCCCAGAAAACATAGAGGGAAATTTATTTGGTGTACCTTCACATATTCGATTCGAACCAGGTGTACTCTCCGTCTGTTGCTTTACCAAAGGTGCTGCCAGCAGGGACACAGGAGGAACACTATACTTATGGTGAGTATTTTGAAGTACCTCCCTTATTTCAGATTCATCTTCTAAGCAAGTCACTAAGGTGTACACCACTGGTTCATTAGACTCTGCAGCTGTCAAGGCCTTTCCAAAGAGGAATTCAGCAATGTGTAAACGACAAGCAAGAGGTAGATTCTCATCAGTGGAATAAAATGCAACAAGAGGTGCCTGAAGTGGATACTTGTTTTCTTCAGGAAATCTTACTTCGAGTTCATGTACAGGATCATCACTGTTAGCTCTGAGATGAGCATCGTCTACAGGGTTCCTCGCTGATTTTAGTGGGTGGTTTGGAGGGAATTCATGTCCAAATCTGCATTTTGAACCAAACCTGCAGCCTCCTTGGAGATAAAATTTACATATTTCCTTTGAAGTCTGCTTTGTGTTGTCCCTAGTACAACCATCCTTCTGTTTAGATTTGCTGAACTTGTTTGCTAGGTACTCCAATTCCAAACTAAAAGTCCAAACTCGGTTTTGAATTCTTTCTACAAATTTTTCTCCATAGATTGACCGGAGGGCAAAAGCCTCTTCTCGTCTCTGTTCTAAACATTCTTCTTGACTGGCTTCAGCAGCTGTTGCAGAAACCTGCATCTTCTCTCCATATTTTTCAGTAAAGCACTGCAATAGCAAATACTCCAATGATGCCCCAATATTACCATTGCAGGATCTCAGTACTGTCCTACAACGCTCTCTGTCAAAACCATACCTGCAGCAAAACAGAGACAATATGGCAATGAGTTACATAAACCTGTATGAAGCAAAATAACCACAGATCTGCTTGATTAGGCTTATAGTAAGGAAGCACATATGCCAAGAGTTACTACTACTACTGGGGGAAAAAAGCACACGCCAAAATATTTATGCTATTTTAAATGTCAGGGGCAGGCAGTAATTTGGTGTCTGTTCTTTACAAGGTGACAAATTAGTTTACATGGCAACTGTCACACCTCATAATGTAGTGCACATAATAGCTACAGAATTAGATTTCCCACCTAAATTAAATTCTTCAAAAAAAGCTGAGTCCTATCACATGTAAAACACTCTCCAAAATAGTTAATAAATGTTCATATCTGAGCAAAATGGATGAAGGTTTTGAAACATTACCTACTTGCAGGAAACATACGTATAACAGCAACGATCCCTGAGCTTTCCCCAATATCTGTTTCATTGTTTTGGAGAAAGAACTGAAAATTTCACTGAAGAAAGGCTGATTTATTTTCATAAAATCATTGTTTTAATCTAGTTGAGGATTAAATTAGTAGGAGATACAAACTCATCATTTCTGCACACAGAACTTCCCTGGACTCAAGAAGAAAATCCAAGCACTGAGGGCTTACAGTACTGAGACTAGCAATTTACCTCTTCACGATACAAATTATTCGCTGAAAAACATCACCTGGAGAGCTTGTGCACAGCAAATGAAGACACTTCACTTTCCACAATTCTGTGCTCAGCTGGCTCAGCAGATGGCCTTGATATTATGTCAGGAACTTTCTGATCTGTTGACCAGCACTGTTCATCAAGATAATCAGGTTCGTCATCATCTTCACCACAACCAGCTACTCTGATAAAAAGAGTTATCAAATTAAAATGAAACAAAATTATACTATCAAGTAAAGACAGTAGTCTGACTCTACACTTTTAAATCCTCCATTTAAATGGAGGATTCTGCTACCCCATTCCTAGAGTCAATATTGCAGAAGAACAAAGACAACTCAAAATGACAGGATTTGAGATCAAATTAAAAGTTAAGGAAAAAAAGAACACTGTTTTCATGTCAACAGTGTGCCTGTTAAAGCGTGCTCATCTGTAAGAGCTAGAAGTAGTGCTTCCGTTTAAACTAACTCTGATTCAGGAGCCAGCTCCTGCCCTTGAAGCTCTTGAAGAAGTTCTTTCACTCTTCTCTGATTCTCTGTCGTCATGTGTATGGTCTGCAGAGGGATTCTTGCTTCGTGTTTCTGTTTTGTTTGCCCTCCTCTTCTGGCAGGGACATTTGATCTAAAAATCAAAATAGAACATAACAATGACTCATTTGCCCGGCTCAAATGATCTGGACTGAACTAGGATGTGTTAGGACCCAACCCTGGAGTTCAAAACACGAAAACCAAAATAAAACAAGTCCATCACCTAAGGATTATTCAGTTGGGCTTGTTCTTACGTGACCAGGATATGTAGTCTATATCTATGTGTACACAAGCATGCACATATGTATTTTATCCTATGTCAAATCCAAAGTGATTTAATAAACTATTTGGCTCAGCTTCTGCTTCATAATATACAAAAATGAATAGCCTCTGTTTATTAGTGTTTTCTGATCAAAGACATTCCAAAATTACTTTATGACCAAAGAAGAAAATCCGAGGTTCTAATATTTAAAACCCCCAAACAACTGTCCTAGCTATAAAATATTAAAAATGTTAATCAAAAAAGAACTGTAAAAACTGATTCACACTGAAACAACTTCATCACCCTTTAACTCTTCTTTGTATTCAAAGATGTCCAAAACCAGCCCTAAAGTATCCCAAACATCTCTATGCCAAACCCCTCCAAACTAGCAAAAAGACCTGGGTTCCAGCCTTGGTTCCTCACAGAGATAAAAATCATCTCCATCATCCCAAATCTTGGTTGAACATTTCCTATTTCCACCAAGTTGAGACTTGTTTGAATGGCCACTGCTGCTGCCTCCTCTTCCTCCTGCTCTTCCTCCTCTTCCTCTCCCTCTTCCTCCTCCTCTGTTGGGCTTTCCTCTTTTCCTTCCTGCTGAACTCATGTTCTCTCGCTGAGGAAAGAAAAAAACCACAACCCTTAGTTATGAAGATGATTTAGCACACTGCAAATGTATGGACACACATGGCCTTATTTGTTTTTCTATGTGACAAGAGAAGATACCTTCTCGAATTGCAGTTGATTACCTGTACGTTAGCATATCTACAGATATGCATGTGAAGCAGAGCACGTTATTCTAACACACCATTAAACAAGTTCCGCAGTTTTAGAAAATAACAATCATATTCCTTACAACTGCTCACTATAAAAAAGGCAGGATCTCTGTGAAAAAGATGAGCCTACTGGCAGTGCTGCCTAGTGTGGCAGTTCTGCCACTCTGACGGAATTTTCTTGGACACGGGGGAGCCCAAAGTACAAACCATCAGAACTTTCACAGCACAAAGCAGCCTGTGCCCTGCCATTTTTCAAACTGGGAGTTTGCAGGGCTGAGAGTAAAAGCTCGAAGGGAAGCTGAAGCCACAGATACAGTTTGTTTCCATGTTAATCTGCTCCTGACCCATCTTCTACAAGAAGCTGCCCAGTCAGCTGAGCACTCTGTGGAGCCCAGGCATGGGAGTGTCTTGGAAAACAGAAGCCCTCCTTTCCTTCTCACAGCAGGATCTTCAGCAGTTCTGACACAAGTTCGTTAGTACTGAGCAGTTGTTGTCAGTGCCAGAAGAAATGGCTCACCATTAACACATGCCCCAGCATCATGCTCCTGCACGTGGAAAGCTGTTGTAGGGCCAGGGCAGCACCTGCGGACAGTCTGCCAGGAGCCCACTATCCAGATCTTTGCGCCGGCCCCTCCAGAGCCAGGACAAGACCTGCTGTGGCCACGCACGAGTAACAGCCCGGACGAGGGTCTGGAAACAGCAACAGCTTGGGGTTGGGAAAGAAGGAAACTTCCCCTTTTGCAGCGCTTCCCCCCACTAGAGCTCCACCGGGCCAGGACAGGATTTGACAGGCTGACCCTGCTCCGAGCAACCTGGCACAGGCGAAGGCGGCTCAGGGGGTGAGCGCAGCAGCCGGACATGGCTACGCGCGTCCGCTCCCGAGAAGGCTGTCACACGGGGTCTGCCTCCTTCCTCCCCACACATAGCAGGGAGCCCTCGGCCAAAACCAGCTCCGCTTCCCTGCCGCCCCCGCCTCGCACACCTCCGAAGGGGTGTCCCATCACCAGGACTCCACAACCGGGGGTACCCGAACCTCCTCCCCCGGCGCTGCCCCTCCCTCCCCTTTCTGCTCGTAGTGCCGGGACGCCATGCCCTCAGCCGCCTTCACGGGCCCCCCGCACACCTCTTCCCCTCCGTCCCCGCTCTCCACAGCACCATCACGCCTTCCCCCGAGAGGCCCACGCATCTCCGCCCCGGCTCCCACCTTTCCGCTCCGCACCGTCTCGGCACAGAGTCCCCTCACCCGGAAGCTCCCGTCTTCCCCTTCCGGGTCACCGGCCTCCTTAGCAACCGCGGATACTTCCGCCTGGCAACCATGGACGGTAATGCCTTCCGCGACCCGGCAGCCCCGATCCTCTCACACGGTGCCCCGCCGACAGCACGGAAGGCTCCCCTGTAAAGAATCGCATACTAATAATTATGTGCATTTTTTTTCATTGGTTGGACTAGATGATCTTAAAAGGTCCCTTCCAACCTAGGTGATTCTGTATTTGAATGTATATATATGTGTATATATTTGAATTTCAGCCAACAGTCATGTACTGGTTTGAGCGATACAGAACTAATTGCTCTTCTAACGCTTGGGAAATCTGCACTTTTAGAAGACCCTAGTGTCTGAATTATGATAATATTTACTTTATAGCCAGCTGTGGTATGTGGATTTCAAGGTCTCAGTGGTTTTGAGCCTTGCCAGCTGCAGGGGTGAGGAGGAGCGAGGCCTGGGCACTTGACCCAAGCTGCCAATAGGGTTATTCCATACCATGAACAGCACATTCAACATAAATTGGGAAGTTTGCTGGGGAGTTTTTTCTCTCCCTTGATGGCTGACACCCTGAGAACTCCCTGCCGCGGTGCCGGAGCCCTGAGCCCTTCTCTTCCTCCCGAAGCCGCAGCGCTCGCAGGGTCCCACACTGGCTGTCCCAGTGGGGAGGGCCCCACATTCTCTGTGTACAATCCCTGACTATTTTAGATTGGTATCGGGCTCAATACTGGTTCTTCAGTATTATTAATGTTAATTATTTAGCCTTATTCTATTAAATCTTATTATATTTTAAGGTTTATATTTTAACCCTTGTTTTTTTCAGTTTCCCCTTCTCATGTGCGGAGGAGTCACTGGGTCTGTACGACAAAAACGTTGCCGGTTCTTCAAACCGTCACAAGCACCGCAACAGCTTCCCAAGAATCCAGTTGTTTCTTCCAAACTCTATGCTGATTTGTTAGGGCTCGTTGCTCATGCCTAAACAGGAGAGGAACTGGGGCATGGGTAGTACTGTCTTTGGCTCTTGTTTGGTTTTGTGGGGCGATTAGATGGAGGAGGCTACTGTGAAAATTAAGCAGTTTCTCCCTGCAAGTGGTTTTTCTTTATTCACTCTGTTCTTTGAAAGGAGATCTTTTGCCTATTGCCAGATACAAGATATTAAATATAATGTCCCTTTACTTACTGTGATCTGATTCAACAAGGAGATATAGCCTCTACTTAAAAATTGCCTACCTAAAAAATTCATACATTAAAAGAGACAGTATTTACCCATAAACTGTAGATGCTTTGACACAGTAAATTGTAATGGAAAGCTGCAGAGCTGGAGTAACACTCACCGTGAATAATCCTGGGGCAGAGAACACCACAGTTAAAAGATGCTATTTTGTGTCCACCACTGTAAGTACATCTTGCTTACTTGTCTTCTGCTCTATAAGGTTTTTCTGCTCACAAGCAACTGTGTCTTTAGTATTTTTACTATCCTGAGCAAAATCTACATCTGTAGCAGATTCATGATTGTCCTTAGTGTAAAGCACATAGTATTTAAATGTAAGGAAGCCAGTCTCAGACGAGGACTTTCAGAGTATCTTACATATTCAAAAGTTTACACTTCTGGGATATGTAAGGCTTTTGTGTTTTGTTTTGTTTGTTTGTTTATTATTATTATTATTATTATTATTATCATTAGAACAAATCTAGCAACGTCAAAAGGTAACAGCCACTATTAAATTGCAATCTGAATATCACTGAAAACACAGCATACAGGTATCACCTACAGACAGTTACATACAAACGTCATCATATGTGCCAGCTAAATCTACCCCTTCTCTTTCTCCATTTTTTCTTTTTACAACTGGACTGACATAGCTTTTAACATTCACTCATTTTGGTAAGTACCTGTGCCATCAAACAAAGGCCAATGTACACACATACTGGAACAAACTTACCAGAACTTATAATTTCTTCTTTTCACAAACAAAAAAAGGCTTATTCCAAAGTAGATTTGAACAAATTTCTCCAAAGAATTCCAGCAACATGCAGCCCTGACTGTCTACCTTTGGCTTCCCTTCTTTTTAAAAATATTAGATGTTCTTTGATAAAAGGCACATTTGGCAGTTACTAAAACTGTCATGCATCTGGCATGATGTGGTTTTTTTTATTTTACTTTATTTCTCCCTTTCAGTTTTTCAGCCATCTGGTACAGGATTTCACATTTGCTAGAAGGTAAAAAAAAAAAGTGACTTACTCTTTACTTTGTCTTGTAATGCTGCAGCAGTTGGCTACTTAATGCACTATTTTCCACTGAAGGCAAAAGGGAAATTTGCTCATTGTTAACAGAAAAATGCACTTAAGGATTTATTATTTTTTTTTTAATGGAAGATAAGGCATGGAATTTACAAATTAAGTTAAAATAGCTTTTGTTTTTACAACTATATTGGGTAACAGACTTCTCTCCTTAATGAATAAGAGCTAAAAAGGCTTCAGCCCATGCATCCTCTACATTTTGAAATGACAATTCAACAACTGAAAAGCAGTATTTTGATGTGTGTGTGGGACAACATTTAGAATTGACATTAGAATTTGCAAACGTTTTAATACCATCTTAAAACAGTCTTTTTGACCAAGTCTCTCCTTGCTGGCTGGGAAACAGCAGCAAGGAACGAGTCAAGGAGGGACTCTGATGTTCTGCAGCAAATTGCACTGCTCACAGCAGCAAAGTACTAAGAAACACTATGTTTAACTTTCATAAAATTTGTGAAACAAACATTCATGAATGAGGGCTCTTTCTAGTTTTGAACTTAAATTTCAGCAATGCTAGAAATACAAGTAGTAGAGGCTGCCTCTAAAATGCCACACTAGGTTGAGACAACAGCCACAAAGAAGGTAACTGAGGCTTATTATACCGCGTTGCACATAACCTGCTGTGAGGCAAATTTGTTCCAGCACCTCTTCAAGCTGAAAAGAAACTTCCTTGTAGATAACAAAATAAAACCTTCTCCCTGAAGCATAGTAAACTACTACCTTCGATAGCGGTACCTCCAGTGAAATCACCTCCAGTGAAATCAAGCTGGCATCAGACCCAGTTCAACAGGAAGTCTAATTTAAGATACACACAAAAGAAAATAATTAAAAACCCATGATGTCAATTTAAATCTTGAATGATCTGAGACAGACCTCTTCCCCCCCCCCCCCGCCCCCCGATTTAAAAGAGAGGCATATTAGGGAAACAGGTTATCCCACACTGGAGATGGCTTCTTGAGGATGGTATTGATCCTGAAGTAGGATGATGTTCTCCATTGGCAGACAGTTATTGAAAAACTTTGCTTGGGCTGCTGAATGTCATGACAACAGCATGTACCTTGGGGTCACCTGGCAGCACAATAGTTGACTTTCCAAGCAGCATGCTGAACAGACGTAAATGCATGGCACTTGCAAAGCCATAGAATAGTTTGGGTTGGAAGAGACCTTTAAGAGATGTCCCCCCTGCCATGAAGAGGGACATCTTCAACTAGATCAGGTACCTCAGAATCCAATCCAACCTGACCTTGAATGTTTCTGGGGCTGGGGAATCTACTACCTCTCCAGGCAACCTGGGCCAGCGTCTCATCACCCTCGTTGTAAGAAATTTCTTCCTTATCTAGTCTAAATCTTTCTTCTTTCAGTTTGAAACTGTTACCCCTTATTGTATCACAACTGAAAAGTTTGTCCCCATATTTGTTATAAGCCCCCTTTAAGTATTGAAGGGACGCAATAAAGTCTCCCTGGAGTCTTCTCCAAAAAACAGCTGGGGCTAAACACCCCCAACTCTCTCAGCCTGTCTTCAAAAGAGAGGTGCTCAGCTCTCAGATCATCTTTGTGGCCTCCTCTGGACCTGCTCCAACAGGTCCATGTCCTTCTTATGTTGGGGGCCCCAGAGCTGGATGCAGTACTTCACATGGTGTGTCACCAAGGCAGAGCAGAGGGGCCAAATCCCCTCCCTGCTGGCCACAGGATGTGGTTGGCTTTCTTGGTTGTGAGTGCACATTACCAGCTCATGTTCACCAGTTCTCCAAAGTCCTTCTCGGCAGAGCTGCTCTCCATCCCCTAGCCTGTATCGACACCAGGGATTGCCCCGATCCAGGTGCAGGATCTTGCACTTGGAATCCTTCAAAATTCCCAGAGAGTTTTTCTGAGCTAACACACAATCATGACACTCTGGAAGAAAATGAACAAACCCAGGTTATGCTCCCTCTTGTACTAGACTATATATAAAGAGAAATCTTGATGTATAACAGCACAAATTGTTAAAGTTCATCTGTTCAACTCTAAGTTCAGCTATAAAGTTCTGCTGAACTCTATAATGCTGACTGTAGTTTGCAGCTGTTTAGGCTGATTTTTATTTATTCATTTCATTTTTTACATCAGCACTCTAGAGTAGTAGAGCAACTCACTTGCCTCCAAACAAGCATGTTTCATTGTCCATCATCCCAGGCCACGTCAGACCATCCAGCGTAATTTTACCAAGGAAACCGCATCATTAAAATGATTTCATTTTCTATGTGAGAAGCATTGTCACTAATGTAAACAAGGTCCAAATAAGAAGTAATTCCAGACTAAATAATTAACATAAATAAACATGGTATTAGACAAACCAGTGCCTTAGCAGTTATACTCAAAACTTCTATTCTAAATGCAACAGGTTTGATTCTCATCCTGACCTTCCTCTTTGCAGCTGAGACACCATCATGATTTATGCACTGTATGACTAACCCATCCTGCTGAGCTCCAAAGCATGTTTGTTTCTTGCACAGTGACCATTATTACATGTTGTCCAAGTACCTCACCAGTAAAGGACTTCTGTCCTCAACCACAAAGATGCAAACCAGCTTTCCCAGTTTCACAAAGGGAAACCTTTGGCTTATCAACATTCAAGAATCTGCTGATTAGTGGGGTTCATGTGAGGTCTCTCCTTCTAGCTGAGCAACCTAACCACTGGGTCATTCCTTCGCCTAGTTTGCCTTGACTGCAAAATAGCTAGAGTGTACAGAAGATCTAGAATTTCTAAATTTAGGGAGATTTCCCTGGTAATCTGCTGATGAGCTAATAATTCAGATGACATTGCCAACCAGTATGCCTATCATGGTGCTTATATCCAAAATGCATCCTGAGCTTCAGGATTTTTACAAAGCTCCCATATAGTGTTCTCCTCTGAAGCCAAGGTTTAGAGATCTTCACTTTTTCTTCTTTTGCCAGGAAAATATTTCAAAACAAAGTTGTTAAAGACATCAAAGAAGGAATAGAACTGAAAAATTTCAACATTGATTATGATGAAAAATGTTGTTCTTGTTCACGAAATCGGAGCACTTTCTGAAATGTAATGACCACACTAGAGGACCAAGGGGCACTGATCAATAGCAGTGCAAAAAGCATTAAAAATGATTTCCACCATCATTCATCTAACACTATCTCTAATGACACAGCTTTCCAAGGCGCTGAAATGTATTCTTCTTCCAAAGAGGAAATGTTATATGATTTTACTTTGTCTCATGAGCCGTATTAACTGAAGATGAGACACTTTACACTTCATATACATACTGTACTGGATATTATATAAAGCTTCTTTTCTTCAGTAACTGCCATGCATTACTGTCACAGTATTGTCTAGTGTTGAAGAACAGTACACAGGTTTATGGATAATCCATGTCATGATACTTATACCAGTACATGTGTATTCTGGACACAGAAAGCTACTGCAAAGATTAATACAAGTTTGAATTTTCTAACAAGTGTCATACAGCAGATGTGAGAAATTTTATAGCATATAATTCACCTTGGGAGTAACCCAGCTTCTCAGATATTACTAAATTATTACTTTGTAATACATGCCAAAACCGATTTATCTTTAGACCCTTGTTACTAAAATACATACACTGAACTAGGAAAAATACGTACCACAACATGTGCTTTTATCCCCTTCAGTGCTTAACTGAAAAACTGAGTTGTACATCTGTCTGTGTAATAATTTAACGTATGTCAGCCAAACATATCTGTATCTTTATTTCAATTAAATTAAAAACAATCTGCAAGTATATTTATGCAACCTTCACTATGTACACATGATTTATGCAACTGCAAGTCAATTCTATGTATGCTGATTAATCTATCATTAGTAAAACATGTCAATAGCTATGGAAGTTTACCAGTGAGTGCTCCTTTTCACAAGTGCCCGTTTTCATGGCATGACTAAAAAAGAATAGCTACTAGCCATGAAATGGATTATCAGTAAACCTTAAAAAGAATGTGACATAACCTAGCAGAGATTAACAGTCTCCTAAATGTACTAGCATATTCACTTCGGATGATAGTGCTGCTTTAAAAAAAAACAACTTGCTGTCCTCTTAATGATGTAAGACTTTCATCTCCTCTATCTAAAGAAAGCAATAATTAGACATTATGCTTCCTGGCAAAAATTTATTTTTGAACTGGCACCATAGTATTTCAGAAAATAATAATAAAGTACCTCTTTGGTGAAGCCTAGGTACCCCCTACCACTCATTGTAACACCTTGTAAACAGGACTGCAATACAGTGCTTGGCCTTAATCCTAGCTCAGTTAGGTACCACAGATCTTCCTCACAGTCCTTCTCATAATTTTAGGAAGGTATTTTAAAGCAGGGAGTAAAGCAAAGAAAAAATTAAGGAGGATATAAAGTTCCCTGTTTGAGATTTTTAAAAAGTGCATAATGTTTTCATTCCATAAACTGTGCCATTGTAAGGAACTGATGGATACCAGACTCTTTTCTTTCCTGTACTGGACATTATTGATCATTACACAAACATAGTCTCTGCTCATTGGCCAAATAAGTCCCTCACGTCTGTTTTCTGGTACAATCAGTTGTCCAACTACTTCAGAACAATGTCCTGCATACTAAAACAAGAATAGCAAGTTAACTGTTTTTTTCCACTAGAATGTCTGTTTTTGCAATCCCATTTCTGTACACTGCATTTCCAATCTATTTGAGAGTTTTTAGTGTTTGTCATACACATCCCAACTCCTTGGCACCACCAGGTTCAGTGCATCCATTGCCAGCAACAGACGTAGCACCAGGAAAACGCGACTCCCAGTGCAAGGGATAGTTCAGGAGGAATGGGCATTCTCCAGCAACGGTGGTCCGTCTCGATGCATCGATGGGTGTGTGTGCTCCCTTTTGTAAGTTTTTGGAGGAAGCTTTGGGATATGTTGAGAAGTGCTTTGTCGTGGAGGAATAGGTGGTCCAGCAACAGAATGGAGGTCCACATCTTGTGGTATTAAAGGTGGTGATGGAAGATGCCTCCGTGCTACATGTGGAGAAGGTGTCTGAGGAGGAGTAAATGGTGATGGACTGTTTGGGAAAAAGGTGTTACCAAGTTCGCTTTTTCTCCCCAGTGGTGGAGGTTGGAGGTGTAGTGGTGAGCTAGAGAAAACATCTGGAGTTCGCACAGGTTCTCGTGGTGGTAACACAGGAGGGCTTTCAGGGGGGTCAGAGATGCAGGTCCGGTCAGGTACTGAGTACCTTGGCGAATACACTTTAGAGGTTGGTTGCCTAGGAGGGATTGCTGGAGGGCTGTCCAGGTGCGCAGAAGTAATCTGAGGTACACAAACATTTCATTCAATAAAGTTTTAGAGTGGTAGTAAAGAACAGGACCCTGCTGTGAAATGGAAGCAGAGCTCCTGCCCTGCAGATTGCTCTTATCCAGTTAAAAAGGAGGCCCAGAAAGCAGGTGCAGAATGAAGATGGGGAGTAAGGAAGCAAAAGGGAGTGGTGATGCCTGAAAAACATGTTTTTCAGAGTGATGCAGACAGAAAAGACAGAGACTGGATATGCAGGGGGAGAGCAGGGGTTTTTCAATACATGAGTTAACAGCCAAGGATGGAAGGAACAAAGATGCACAGAGAGGGACAAAGGCAAGGCAAGGAATGGTCAAAGCAACAGTTGCCACACTAGTCCAAGACCTGCTTGCTAAGTAGATCTGGACATCTTCCATCACCTCCCCAGTAACAAGCACTTGAGGTGGGTAACAACACCAGCTATTTCTCCAAGAAAATCAGGAAAAGGGAGAGGCAAATGAGGCTTAACAGAGAAAAAAATAAACTATGCTCAGAAGATGGATTTAAGTAATCATAATTATTGAAGTGCACAGTTCCCAAGCTGCAGAGCACAGTGACAGGGTAATTGGTCTCCAACATCCTACCACATACAGGACGTTTCCAATTACATTTTGATAGGAAGGTGATGTGTTGAACTCTGTTGGCTAGCATCAGAGTCCCCTGCAGGCTGGAAACAGCAACTTCGGGTAGAGCCATATACGAGCCCTCTTCAAAGACATCCATGCTCTAAAGTAATTTTGAGTGGAATCAAACTTCAAATACTGAGTGAAATCAAACTTCCTCCAAATCAAATCCACCCAGTTCTCCGAAGTCACAAACCAGATCCCACTGAAATCAGGAGACATTTGACACTGTCTGCAACAAAGGCTGTGTCAGATCCTAAATGCAAAAGGAAAATGTAGCAATGGCTTAAGCAGGCAGGAGCAGGACAGTAATCAAGCAGGGAAAGAAAGCACTGAGCACCACAGCATCAGAGTCAAATATTCTAATGAACCTTTTCACTTTCCATCATTCCTATTCTTCAGTTCTTTACCCCCACTCATACACTCTAAAATTATACTCTTGGACAAGTATCATAAATGGAAACATCTGCCTGAAGCTTCAGGTTCTTACAGGCAATATGAGGGCCTGAGCATAGTGTAACAGTAGATAAGACATTTCTAACTCTAAGTTTAGTTTTCCTCTGCTAACTTTCATTTGTTTCAGATCAGGACATAAAGAGGCAGAGCTGTGAAGGCTTGAAATACACGGCTGCCTGCTCTTTTACATACAGTTCCTCAAAAATACATGTACTGTCTTTAAGAGTTACTTTTCTATAATACCCTGCCCTCTGCTCCTAGAAAAAATGCCTTTTTTTTTTCTTTACTCACTTTTGATGGGGAGGATTCAGCTGGGGCAGACTCTGGTCTTCTTCGTGGAGGAACTGGAGGGGGAACATGAGCTTCATCTGAATTTTTGGTAAAGTTGATGGAAGACACAGAAGCAGATCCTAGTAGACATAAAAAAAGAATCTTGATAATGATGAACTTTTGTTCGACTCAGTATATTTCCTTTATTGCTTCCAAAAAACGTCAGAAATAACAAAGTAATTGCTCATAAAAAGCAGAATTGAATCAAGAAGGCATTAAAGAAAGACAATAAAACAACCCTCTAACTTGCAGCTTCCAGACAAACTGCTTTTCTGTGCTGCAATCATCTCTGTGGTCATCAGTCTGTGCACATGCTTAAGTAATCCTCAAAACCAAAACCACACCACAAAGTTGTTCTTGTATCACAATAGCACTTAAACAATGTCGCAAACCTGCAGTCGGTGGGTCAACCCAACAGTGAAGAAGTATTCCAGAGACCTTGCTTGGACACTCAGCAAAGTCATTGCTCTGCTAAGCAACTTCTGCTTTTAGCAAGTCATCTGACCTCCATGTGGCAACCAGCTCAACACAGGACTAAACTTGTACTTACTTGGAAAGCCCTCACACATGACAGGAGGCTACATCCACTATTAATTACCAAAATCACATAATAAAAGATTTCTAGTTTGTTGGTGAAGACCGAAAAGAAATGGATAGATTTAAGATAGATTTCAAGGAGGGAAATACTGATTTTAAGTTGTACAGGAAAACCATCCATGTGCACGAAAACCAATTCACAATGACGGACAGCAGAATAAAGCTCACAAAACGTTCATTTTTATTCTTACCATCAACCAGATACTCACTGAATCCATTCACCACATATACTTAAATGAATAAAACACACTGAAAGCTTTTGCTGCTGCAAGCAGACAAAAGCAACTATTTCTATAGTCACTTTTGAAGACTACCTGTCTAACACACACATCCTTAGTATTAGTATCTGTTAGCACCTACTTGCATGAAATGGACTTGAAGGATCCGAGTCAAACACACTGCAGGCATCTGTGTTACTCGAAGTTGCAGAAGCAGGGGGGGGGGTCAAAGGTGTTCGGGGAGAGTTTGGAGCAGATGCTGTAGTTTCAGTCTCAGTCTCTGGGATGCGGCTGTAACTGATTTTCCTTGGCTCCTGTTGCAGTGGTGTAGGATGTCTCATGGTACCTGGCCTTGGATTAGAGGGACGAACACCTGGAGACTTGAGAGGATAGCTGTATTTTTTGGGCTGAAATGACAAAAAAGAGAGTATCAAACAAAATCAAAAGTGCACAAAATCACCTAAATGTAGTTTTATATTTATGAAGCTAGAGATCTACAATGACTTCTGCTATCTCTGAAAGACAAATGTAAGCGTTTAAAAAAAAATAAAAATACATTGAATACTAACAAATCTTGGTGGAGGCTTGACATTTCGTGGCTCTATCTCTAGTGACTTGTTGAACAGATAATCTGTAAATTCTGTCTCCATGCTGTTTCCCATTGGATTCAGATTTTCAAAAAATCTCTGAAATACAAGAAGGTAGAGAACTTGTCAGCTAATACTGTTTCTACTGCACAAATGATCTCAACTGTTCCAGAGAATAGATAAAATGCTGGAGTCAGAAGTAATGATAAATTTTTAAGTTATTAAATCTTTATATTGCCAGCCCTTTGCTGGGTATTGCTACTGCTATGCTTTACCTGAAAAACAACTGTGCAAGTACCCTAAATACTTTCTGCAGTGCAAAAATCAGACCAAGTTAGCTCACACACATACTTCAGAATAAGCTGTATGGAGTCTATTTTTATATTGATGCAGGGAAGCCTGTTCTCAAAACACATTCTGTCAGACCCTGGGGAAAACAAGTAGTAGAAGAAAGTCTTGCAGAATCTCTTAAGATAACCTCTCCTATGATTCTCTGAAAGTACATAGCTCAAAAGATATTTAAAAAAATAAAAAAAAGGAAAAAATGAAAGGAAGTGTGGGCTGGATGAGGGAATAGTGAGGTGGATTGAGAACTGTCTGTGTAACAGGACCCAAAAGGATAAATGATTAATGGAGCAGATTCAAGCTGGAGGCCTGTAACCAGTGGTGTCCCCCAGGGGTCAATACTTGGTCCAGTCCTGTTCAACATAATCATCAGTGACATGGATGAGGTGACAGAGTGTATTCTCAGCAAGTTTGCTGATGAAACCAAACTGGGAGGGGTGGCTGACACCCTGGAGGGCCGTGCTGCCATCCATCTCCTGGACAGGCTGGAGAGCTGGGCAGGGAAGAACCTCATGAGGTTCAACAGGGTCCTGCACCTGGGGAAGAAGAATGTCAGGCACCAATACAGGTTAGGGGTGGATGTGCTGGAGACAAGTTCCGAAGAGAACGATCTGGGGGTCCTGGCAGACAGCAAAATGACAATGAGCAAGCAGTGTGCTCTTGTGTCCAGGAAGGCCAACGGAATCCTGGGCTGCACAGGGAAGAGTATGTATGTAGAGCCAGTAGGTCAAGGGAGGTCATTCTCTCCCTCTACTCTGCACTGGTGAGACCACAACTGGAATATTGCATCCAGTTCTGGGCTCCCCAGTTCAAGAGGGACAAGGAGCTACTGTAAAGAGTCCAGGGAGGGGCAACTAAGATGATTCAAGCATTGGAGCATCTCCCTTATGATGAGAGCTGGGACTCTTTAGTCTGGAGAGGAGACGGCTGGGAGGAGACCTTATTAGTGCCCATAAGTATCTGAAGGGTGGTTTGAAGGAGGAGGCAGCCAGACTATTTTCAGCAGTTGCCAGCAAGAGGATGAGGGGTAACGGGCATAAGTTGGAACATAGGAGGTTCCACTCAAATATAAGAAATAACTACTTCACAGTGAGGGTGCCAGAGCCCTGGAACAGGCTGCCCAGGGAGGTCATGGAGTCCCCTTCTTTGGAGATTTTCAAGACCCACCTGGATGCTCCTGAGTACATGCTCTAGCTCTGGGCAATCCTGCTTCAGCAGGGGAGTTGTACTAGATGATCTCTACGATCCCTTCCAACTCTAAAAATTGAGTGAAATTCAGTGAAAGCAGAGAGAAGGCTGTCTAGAGAACACCACAGACAAAGGAAAACAAATAACAAGATAAAGGTGGTTTACATCACCAACATGTGATGTAAACACAGTAGTACCAGGTAAGCCTGGAATCATAAAGACAGTGTAACAGATGAGGAAAAAGGTAACTGGGCTCACTGGACAAATAAACAGAGTGAAGGACAGTGAAAATCTGGTAGCTTTTGTTTCCATTTAACACTGATCAGTAAGAAGATCTACCTACCTAGCTGGGGAAAAAAAACCCCAAACCCTTCCAACCTGCAAGCACCGAGCATTCAGCCGTTTCTTCCAATGAGACCTGAGAGATATTTTATGACAGGCCTTCTGTTCGCCTCTGATTCAGTCTGATTGAATCTATATGAATTCAGCCTATCCTTATGGTCTATGAACTGACAGAGTCACCACAAAAGTAGCTCAGTGCATGGACTCAAGGAAATAATGCCACTTACCCTGATATCAAATTCCACCCTCAAACAATAAGGCTGGTTCTGGTACTGCTGTATCTCTCCTGTTATTTCAGCTACCTTTCTCCTCTTGCTGAAGTTTATAAGTTCTTTCCCATGTCGCTTTAGAAATTCAGGGTTGCCTTCTTCTGTTTTCAGAATGTTAGTTAAGTAAATCCCTAAAGAGCACATAAAAGAGGTTCTCAATATATAGTACAAAATAAGGAAGAAGTCACATATACTGCAATACAAAGAATTCTTAAATAATTTAATTTGTGCACTCTAATTATTTAGAAAAATTATATGTTGGGGTCAATAAGAGAATCACACCTCATTTTCAAATAAGGGCAACTATTCAAATATTTTAATATGCCTTTTTCAGAAAGCTGCCTTTTTTGTATCAAAATCTCAGAGTCTATGCATCTTTCTATTCTTTAGGAAGCTCACACAACTGAACACTACTAGCATTTTGCAAAACAAGAATACACTGAACTTAGGTGCTTTCTCTTAACTGTTCTGTCTCAATTCAGCTCTACTCCATTAGAGACCCCAGCTAAGCTCAAAAAAATTTATTTTCAGGTTTTATTCTTCTGTTCTACTCTCCATTCATGGCTTCATAATTGCATCAAATCGTTTGAAGATTAGAAAGAAAAGAGCGCACTCAAGTCCACAGATAATATATCTGTAACTGTCATGACTCTTCTAGGTATAACTTGAGAGAAATAACTGAAGCTACTCATGTGTGATCCTGCTAACCTCTACTCATCTCTGAAACAGGACAGAAGGTTTCTTAGTTGATCTTCTCTTTCTTTGCAGAGCTCTGGAGTGTATCTTTCCCCAAATTGCAAAAGGCCAAAAGAGCCATCAACACTATTTTCTTTCAGTTCTGGCCTGAAGCCTATGCTGGACAAGTGCAATGTACAGAATTGGAACTAATCTGCAACAAACATCTGAGCAGCTTGCTAAAGAACAGGAATGCCATGTGCTTAACTTCATAATTTGTTTAACACAAGAAATTCCAAGCAATTTACTTAAAAGAACTGTTACGATTGATGATAAAGAGGCTTCCTTCCCAAACTGTTTTTATAGAAAGAAGACTTTATAATAGATATAAGACTCCAGTTATAAGAAACTACAAAAATTAAAACTCTAGCTTTATTTCTTGGAATTCTTGATGGGAAAGGGGTCCTTCTTTCTCTACTAGTCAATGGCAATAATTACTTCTAATGTACCTGCTTTCCATTTAAGGCATTTATGGTCACAACACCAAACCACATTCAAAATTAAAATGAGTAAATATGTAAATAAGATATCACAGATATTCTTATTTTCACTGCAAATAACATCTGCAATTAATAGTCACTTTAATTTTTCTTTCACATAGATTAATGTTTGGGCACCTGAAATTCAAACCCAACTGTCCTGTTAAAATTGACTTCTCACTAATTGTTCATACTCTGTTTGGTGCCCTAGCTCAACTCAATACTTTCCAAATGTTTATGCACAATACAGCTCATTCAAACCAAATGTACTTACCAAAAAAAGGCACACAAGGAGGATTAATGGACCTGAGTTTTGCCAAGTATTTCTTATAATGATCCTCACTCAGCTCATAAGCTTCTTCTAAAATCTTCTTCTGTCGACTTGGAATTTGCTAAAAAAAGAGAGATGGAACAGGTTGCTTGGAAAGACAGGGTAGAGGTGTAGCCCAGCAACAATACTGACAGTAATGGTCTCCCACTGATATTTAAGTCTGTGACCAGGAGGACAGTGTCCCACCACCTCAGGATTTTGCCAGCTTTTTCTGCATTTCTTAAGTGAGGATGAGGACTGCTTTCTTGCTTCTGAAACCAAGAAAAAAAAAAAGCCTAAATCCTCTCTATTACACGTTGATTGATTGATTGATTGATTTGTTGGGGGATTTACCTTCCTTGCTCCTTCTTTGAAGGACATGCTTACTGAAAATACAGGCTTTTAGTGTAGCTAAGGTGCATTGCATTACCCTTCCATACCAAAAATGGAAAACATTTTGCTGTACCTCAAATGTGTGATCCAACCTATACACTGCTGCGGAGTTCATAGCACTGACAATCTCAAGGACACCATTAAAGTTGTTTAGCTCTTGAAAAACTTGCAGGATCTCAATTATCCGGCTCACTACAATTACTCTTTCCTCTAGGTTTTCTGTTTCTACAATGCATCTAAAAGCACAAGAACATTTGATTTTGTATCAAAGCATTAGATTAGTTTTCCAAAATCAAATATTAAGTAGTAACACAAACAAATATGAAATGTTTATTAAATTACTTGACACATTTTTGAAAATGCTTAGAGAATAAACATTTGATAAAATTCTAAAAATAAAAAGCTGACACCGCTATGGCAAAATTCTTGCAGGCACCAGTTGTAGCATCTAAACACAACTTGAAACTGCAATTCTCCCAGAACAGAATTTTTCATGGTATACTTCTGAATGGACTGTATATGTCCAGAAATAGAGTAGGTACAGATTCAAGGAAGTCACTTACTTTTCAAACCACAAAGTCAGGTTCGTTGTATGTCTTATCATTTTGAGAAGGTTGGGAGAATTAATTTCTTTATCTTCCTTTGTCCACACACTTCCAACTAGTTCAGATGGCTGCACAGCTCTAGAAAAGTAGATGCATGTACCAAATAATGTAATTAAATTTCCAGTGAATTTGCAATTAGTATTTGGAAATAAATTCTTAAGATATTGCTTGTCTTCTATAATGTTAGGCCCCTCACATGACTGACTGGTATTTCTATGCTGCTTTTTAAGTGTGTAAATATTTCTTAATTTATTAACCACCTCTGTTCATCTAAATGAAGAATGAAGTCTACATCTCATTCACCATAATAAAATGTGAGCTTCCAACGCCTGAACAACCTCTCTCAGACAGCTGGTGAGATCTGACATGGTCCATAATTTGCTTCACAGACTAGGATATGAAGAAAACTGATTTATTTATGTTCATGCTTCTCAAGGGTTGATCTACTCAGAAAATATCAAGAGAAACCTGCAGCACAATACAGGTAAAAGTATCTGTCACATGTACTGCATGTTAACTTTGGAAGGATAAGACAAATACTGTTATTTAGATATTTTTTTTCCAAAAAAATAGCAATTAATAAACAGCACTGGTAAAGTCCCTTGACCTACCGTGGGGCTTCACAGCAGGGGCCCGCAGAAACAATTTCATGCTGGAGAACATTTTGGTTTGTATCATGTGCTTTTCAATGGAGGAAAGTTACCTGTAAAAATCTGACTCAAGTAAAGTGAGCTGCCGAGCAATTTCTATTGGATGCAAAGTGAGCAAGTCAAAAGTCTCTGTGTGTCCTGGTTTGCTTATGTGCCATTCAATTGCCGGGGGCGGGCTCTCAAAAGTAATGTTGTGACTTGGCCCAATGGCTTGTGCCTGCTTTTTCCTGTTGATTATCTTTGTGATTGATTCAACCCATTTCTTCATCGCTTTCCCTGGCACACAAAGAGAAAATTACTATTTAGTTACCCTTAATACTGTTTTTCCAAAGAGGTCAGTATAATTTAAAAATCGTTGGATTTAAACCCAAAACCTAATAAGTTAAAGCAACCACATATTCCTTAGAAAGTGCATAAGTACTGTTCTCACACGAGTCTCAAAGACTTTAAACAAAGAAGAATTCCATAACGGCCAATGCTGAGAATCCCAAATTTTTCCAAGCAAAATTCAGAACACCCAAATCGGGCTCCTGCTCCAAATCAGTTGTTTGCCTCTCTTTTCTGGCTTTACAGTGAGTTTAAGGAACTAACCTTCTTTTGCCCAAAATACACTTCTGTAAACACCCTGAACTTCACACTTTGGGCAAGAAGACATGCTTACCTCAGGTAACACAGAAGGGGAAAACAGGAAACAGAGAGAAGCTTCTCCTGCTATTGCACCTAATCGCAAAGCTCAGAAGAAAACTCAAAGGCCAAATGCCTGCTTAGCTCCACACCATAAGTATTTCATGGATAAGATGGCAAGTCCACTGAAAATACACCAGTAACTCACAATAAACTAGCTGGCTCATTTCGCCCCCTCTTTTTAATTGCTAAATAACCATTAAATACTTCTCTAACATTATTTTCCTATAAACTACTCCTACGGCTGTCTCGGTTTTTCTTAGAAAGCAACAGGAAAGATCTGAACAATCACAACTGAAAGGCGTCCTACAGGTCTAATACACACTGTGAAAGAAATTATTTTGCGTTATTTCATTCCTTTTATAACAAAACCAATACTTATTTATCGGGATGTAAATACCATTCATTCTTCTGAACAGGAGCCAGACTTTGAATAATAGTGTTGTTTGTTGGGGTTTTTTTAATTGAGGTTTACTTTATGTTCTTTATGAAGTATTTAATAAGCAGTCAGCAGTCCCGCTTTTCCTTATCTGCCCAGTGAAAGGAAAAGTGATCACGTTCCATACCTTTGAAAAGGGATGCTTTATAAGTGCCAGTACTTAAGAAACTGTAATTACCTCTTACTGTTCCAATGAATTCCTCCAAACGCTGCAGAAGATCAGCATCTCTTTCAAAGTCATAGAAGTGGTGTTCTACCCAGTGTCGACACACATTTAATACTCTGAAAAAGTAAAGGATAAGTAAGCACTCTACGATACAGTCTGTCTTCATGCTTAGCATTTAAGACTTTTAATACGCAAGAGCTCACAGGAATATCAGAATCAGCAAATCAAATGCAATTATTCTGCTGTTGGCATTTCACCAGGAACCAGCAATAAGCATTTTTCTACTTTCAATTTAAAGAAATCTGAGTAGTGCTATTGTTCATGTAAAGAACACAATCTAAAATGTTCTCTGCTTTGTGGCACACTTATGCTGTACAGCCTTGTAGAAACATGTATCAAAACAAATGGTGAGTGTAAGAAACTGATTTGCACACTAATAGTGTAAAATTCAGCACAAGCTTTTCCCAAGGCTTTTCATGGTTAAAAAGGCTGACTGCTCACACACACTTTCTATCAAAGCATCTATGGGAAAGGCTGCTGGTATCACAAAGAGTCACTGCATCCAAGAGATGCTATTTCCAAAGACTTAAAGGAAGTCAGTTTATGTCACACTGATACAATACTCACCGTAGCTGCACAGGCTGAATGTACTCTTTCCTAAATCTTTTTAACTCTGCACTGAGAGGCTGGTCTCCATTCTCCATAGCAATACGATCAGCTTCTGTTGGCTCAGGCTCTGGAATTTCAAATCTAGCACAGAAATATAACAGGGTATAAGCACTAGACTCCTGTTCCACTGATCTTGCTCACAACATGCATGAATAAATTGTTGATTCAAGATAGCTCAAACGTCAGAACATTTCTACATGTTAGAATCTCATGTCTTGGTAAGCCCGTAAGATTTGCTAAATTCAATAATAATTCAATTCTCTCTTTCAAAGAGAAAAACCATAGGATGCTGGAAGTTACTGGAGCCTAACTGAACAATCCTAAAGCTTCTGGATATAACTTGCACATTTCACATTTTACATCCTTGAATTTTGCAATTTTTAAAGAAGAATTTGGAGTGAATCAAAACCATCAGGAAAAGAAAAAACTCTACTGCAAGTAAATTTTTTTTTTAAATTTGCACTTTGTATGAACAGTATTTTTAACAGTGGCATACCTTTCTATTAGCAGACTCAGCAACTCTTGAGGTTTACAGAAGGATCTGTATGTTGTGAGAAAAGTCCGGACAAAGTTGGGATCTAAGACAAAGAATAGTTTTATGCTCATGTCAGTAATTATCTGTTTTTTAAAATAACTTTCAGTATCCTTTAAAAATAAGGATACTGAGCGATCAATTACAGAGGAGATGATGTAAGCTAAAAATACTTTAGGTAACAATTCAGAACCTCTTAAAATAGCAATACAAAGCAGAATTTATAAACAATTCTTATTCTGTTGAAAATTCAAAAAAATGACCTTTTAAAAAATAATTTAAAGACTGGATTCTTCTTAAACAACTTGGAAAATAATAGATTTTTTTTAAGAGCCATCTAGTAGACAACTTTGTTTTTGACAGTGATCAAGACAAGATAATTCAAAAAACACAGCCAGTAACTTTGAATGGACAGAAATGGCCTCTATTGCTCTGCTGAAGACAGGATAGATATTTTTTCAGCTCACTTACAGCTATACTTTGAGGTTATACTTATTTCACTTCAAGAAAATAAACAGATTTCTATTAAATTGACTAATTACATATCAGTTAATTTAAAACATTCAAATGCATTTTAAAAAGAAGCAAGTATTCAAAACAGAAACCCGAAGGGTCTTCCTTAATTACAAAAGCAAACCCGTTTGTTTTCATGTAAGAGGAAAGGCAGTGACAGCACACTGGCATTGCACAGAGCTGACTACACACAAGGTTAACATTGTTATTACTAAATGAAATTGATGAGTGGGTTGCAATGGCTTTGCATTGCATCTGTATCTGCATATACAGATTTTAAAAACAACCCCCAACTGGTGATTTTTCTAATACAGAGTGGCTAAAGAGGTGCACACAGGACTTGAGGGAGGAGTTTCTGTAAGCTGTAATGAAGAAAAAAATGCCTGCATTATTTGACCTAATGGTTGGAATTTGTTTCCTGGAATATAAGTTTTTGAGAGCTTTTTTAAAATCTTCCATTTACAAGCATCTTGTCCATTTGAACAAACATTCTGCCTTTCTCAGACCCTACTAAACTCTTCACCTGGGCAATGAGGTATTGCAATGTGTTGTACAGATTAACCATGCATCACATAACACAGAATTTCCTTGCATTACTGTTGCATACTAGTTCCCATTTCTTAAAATCTTGGCTGTTCTGCTTTACCATCTCTATGTCTTTCATTACTCCATTTTTCTTATCATAACGCCTCTCCCACCTCTCCTTGAAACTGTACAGTCTAAAATCCTTTTCAAAGGCAAAACTCCAAATCCTTTTCCACGAAGAATGTCATCCCCGTCCCCATCATCCTCATCATGAAAATACACAATTTTTGTTGTCCTAAAAAATAAGTACAGAAGTAAGCACAGTAACCCATATTTTCACAGCTGGCATTCTGTACACACCATTCACACTAAAAAGATTTTGTCTACATGAAGAAGAAAGCTTTCACAGCATTTAACAGTTTCAGATCCCTGCAAGCTCTGAGTCATAGCTACTGCTATTTACAGGTGGGGTCAATGTTTAAATCCACAATACATATTGAATTTCAAATAAAGTAGATCAGAAAACCAAATCCAACCTTGTTAAAATCTGTCATTCAAAATAGTGTACAATATATGAGCAAGCGTTAAAAAAAAATATGGACAACACTAGTTAGTCAGGATGTCTGTTCATGTGATAATTCTCTCTTCAATACAGCCAATTTGAAAGCTAAAATAGAACAATAACTTGCTCTACAAGGATTTATAAATAATCACTCTTGAATTCCTTAAGAAAGGAAACGGACACTATGATGACGCACAAGAACTCTTAACATATCAAAGCTTTAAAAATAGAAGAGCATTGCCCTACAGATAAAAAAAAGTTGACACAACTTTTGAATCTTGGTACCACCTAGCCCAGCTGCTCTTAAATAAGGAGGAGATAATGCAGAAACAAAACAAGTAAACCCCACCAGAATATGCAAATAGGGTCAAAACCTGAATTTCCAATTGAAGGGCACTTTCTCTCATGTCAAAATACGTATGGAAAGCTGTTTGTGCAGAGGAGACGTCTCCCCGTTTGTGGCCGGGTGCCTATCAGGGCTGCCTCTGCCCTGGATGCCTTCTACCCCCACTGCACTGCTCCCTTAGAGCTAGGCCACCCGCTGCCCCTGTTCCACAGCGAGCTATTTCAGCTGATAAACTGGTTTGTGCATTGTCAGGGAGGTGAGGGAAGAAAATAAAAGGCCCAACACCCCTATCTGCAAACGGGATAGACTGTGTGGATTTTCACAGACGTCAAAAAAGGCTGAGACCTGATTTGACTACCATCTGAAAACAGCCCACATACTCCTCAGGATGCAACTAATTAAACTGCTCTTCAACTACATGCAACAAATTGGTACCACCTCTGCAATTATATGTGCAACCTAGGAATTTGGCATCAGCTGCACATATGTTGCACTGAGATCTTTAAGACTATGAAAACAGGCTAAATATATGAAAAGACAACCATTTTTATTCTTTTGGTCAAAGTCTTTCAGCCTATCTTTTAATAGCCATGTTCTCAGTTTCATCATACAATAGTTTGGTCAATGTCACAGACCCCTACAGTTCTTCAAGCAGCCTACTTAAAACTTTGTTAAATAGGGGCTGTTAAAAGCAGGGATGACTGGATGAAGGTGGATACAATCAATCGATCTGAATTCTTCCTTCATGTCTTCATACTTCAACAGCCTCATGTTCCTTAAAAACAGCTCCTTCTGTTTTCTGGAACTGGTGAATGTAGTTTGCAGCTCCTGGACAGAGAGGACAAGTGGGGAGCACTGCCAGCACCTGGGGTGATGCTGAGGCTACGGCACCAAAGCCCCAACGCATATGGAAATAGCAATTCTCAACAGTGCACAAGTTAGCCAAAGCAAAAGGAAATGTTCACTAATGAAGTATTATCTTTGCTAATTCTATGCCAAATACAATGCTAGCTTTAAAAAAAAAAAAAAGCCTGAATTGTTTTATTTTAACTTCCAAAACCATATAATCATGTCATAAATCATGCCTGCAAAATTCAAAGCCAAAAGCTAAAAGTTTATAAATTTACAACAAAACAAAGGCAGGCACAAAACAACTTTGGTAGATACTGCCAGCATGATACTGCATTTGGGGTTCTAATACGTGTTAGGAAAGCTCAAGTGAATGAAATGTGAAGAGCAATAAAAGTAATGGAGTAAACAGAGGTATTTACAAGCATTTTAAAAATAAATAGAAGTACTAAACTACACTAATTATATTCTGCTTACTGCCTACTTCTTCAAAAAATATTTGTCGGTATCCAGAATTGAGCTGCAGAAGAAAAATTTAGGATAATCAGAGTGTAAAGAGTAAAAAAAAAAAAACAAACAAAAAACCACCAAAGAATCTACAGTTGTACATGAAAAGCACTAATACCAAGATGGATGAAGTTTTAGAATAATTGATGATGTACAGACAGAATCAAAAAATAACAAAAAAAAAATCCAAACCCAAACCCAAGCCCATGCTTTTCAGCATGGCTTATGAAAATCCTAGGAAATTATCAAGAATAACGCCACACACTGAGGTTGGACTGGATGATGACACAAATGCTTTTGACATATTTTTCACACAAACAGAAACCTTAAGTCAAAAGTCCTTAAATCAAATCCCCACTGAAATTCCGATTAAGACGAAGTTCTGAGGACAAATTATACAAGTGTCTGCTTCTAGCAAGCCAGTCTTTGGTCTTTTCATTACACATGAGCACAAACACGGGTGTGTTTGTGTCAGTACAACCTGTAACTGAGAACACTGGGCCCATAATTCTCTCCTGGGATGATGGCGCTCCATGTGCCTCTCAGCTTTGGCAGTTTCAAGAGAAAGCTGTTATTGTAGCCTGGGGCATATGGGAAAAAGTATTCTCTGGAGTGCAATTCCTGTGGCCCGCACCCCTCCTCCCATGCAGGAGAGTATCCAAAGGCACAGGTGTACCCCTCTACCTCCAGCTCAATGGGATTCACACTTTCCACTGTTACAGTGGTATGTACTTAGATCTTGAAATTCATGTTAGAATATGTGCACCACAAAGCATATTTGCTTTCTACACACTTTATATTTGGCTGCATGTATTTAACACAGAAAGAAAAGCATAAAGTAGTCACCACCTTGAGTTTTGGCTATATAATGAAGTGCCTCACCTGCATACATGTGGTAAGTCAGCCTCTCGATGAGCTTGACAACAGTTCCTGCCTTGATGATGGGTATTCCAGATTTGGGCTGCATGTTTTCTTCAAACACAATATTCTCTTCTGAGTCGGGTTCTGCAAATCTATAAAGCTCGGGATTTGGAAATCTCATCTGCTCCTCTTTTTCTTCCTGCAGCATTGTTACATCCAACATCCTTTCCAGCGTGCTTCTATATTGCAAAGATATCAATGCTGCCATCCAGTTGTTTTTATCTTCAGCTGATTTAGCAGCAAAAATAACACTGTTCTCATCTTTTAAGATGATTTCAAAAGCATGTCTGTACTCATTAGTGTCGTCTTTATCATTGATTTGTACCTTTCGCATGAAGAACTTTTCTTTTAGACGATATTCTGCATTGCTAGCACCAGGAAGTCTTGGCTGGCCGTGATTTGACTTACAGCAAATCATCAAGCCATCGAACAGAAATATGTGTCTCTCGTGCTTAGCTCCTACGCGTGTAAGTGTTCCTTCCATGATGAACTCATTACAGCATTGTCCAATGTCCTTACCCTCCCAACCATCAATATTTTTCTGGATTTCATTCATTTTCTTAATTGCTAGCTGTTTCCCCTTCATCTGCTGAGTATAGAATCGGCATGCAGATTCACTTCAGTGAAGGATGGGAGAAAGGCAGCCTATTAGTATACGTGTATTTAAAAAACACAACCACCACTAACAGCAAAAACACATCATCTTTCCAAGTGATGAGAATTCCACTGAGAATGCAATTTCAGCATTTAGTATCAGCACCACTGGAAGCCTTGGCTAATGGTTCTCTTAAGCACTTAATCTGATAAATTTTCTACTTATTTTGTATACAATAAATGCTTTACCTAAACACAGGCAACCAGAAATAGGCAAGTCTTTCATTGCTTCTGAGCCTAACAAACCACTCATTTGCATAGCTGACACACAATTTTAAATGGCATTAATTTGAAAGAATTATATGCAGATAAAACAAGCTCTTAAATACATTAATGGCCAAGCCTAAAGATTACACTTTGCAGCACAGAACTTCTTTGGCGAAGAAAATATTGAAACAATTTTAAGAACAAAAGCAAAGTTTTAACATGTCTAAGTAACTGTGCAAATATTAGTATTCAATCAAATAGCATCAGCATGACCTAAGAATTTGCTACAACAGTGTACTAGTTACTAGTTATCTAGGCATTTATTTCTATTACCCAGTGGTGATTTTAACTGTCTGTTACACAAAAAAATTCTTGAGATTAAGTACTTTAAAATTCAAGAACACTCCCTTCCATGGCCAGAAATGTACTTTTACAGTATTTTTAGGTAGACATTGACTATCTGAGCATAATTAACCCACAAGTGCCGTAACTTTCTACTTACCAGTGAATTCTCAGAATGTCTTAACTACTAGTATGCAAGGACACACAGAAATTAGAACAGGCTTAAAACAATAACAAATTATCTTGGCTTTGATGTCACTTCCTCTGAAAAAGCAGGCTTGTCACAAACTATTTTGTTCATTGTTTACTAAAAGAGGAAACTGTGAGCCCTGGATTTATAGCAAAGCATTAAGAGCAGAAAGCAGGAAAAAATGGAAACATGTTTACCTAAGCCTTCGTTTCGCAAGACTTTTGGAGCATATCCGTTCCATACTGCTTTGAAGATTTAGCAGGGCAGTTATTGCTTGCTTTAAGCACTCCTTATCATCTTCATCCTCACTTTTTTCTTCCAATTGCTGTCAACATTCAAAGTAAAATAAAAAAGCGTTACAAGCATTTTGGTATGTGCAAATCCAGGAGTTTGACCTAGAAAAAGAAATCCAACCATCTGCTACTTTTGCATGCTCCTACTTGTTATTAATGAAACAACCAGATGTGTTACTGACACAGGTGAGAGAGGAACTGTCTGCTAAGAGCTTAATCTCAGTAAAGCGAAAGCAGTCACTAGTCTCCAGATACAGACATGCTCAGGAACACATTATTTACCCCAAAACTAGATCGATATACTTTACATCTCCAAAGAAGCACCCAGTAGAGGTGTTAAACATGAGACTGCAAGAAGGGGTGTCACTTCTGTCACTAACAACAGTCTAATCTCAGGTTGGGGGGGGACATTGGAGATTATCCTATCCTCTCTCCAGCTCATCTGCAGAGCCAACAAGTTACCTAGTGCCATGTTGAGTTTTGAATTGCTCTCAGGGTGGAGGTCACAACCTTTCTGGATGATCTGTTCCAGTGTCTGAAATCTTTCAGGGTGAACTTTGTTTTTCCGAGCAGCATATCAAGATTTCCCTTATGACTTTTCATACTGGCATATGTGGAAGCACTATGCAGCTGCAAGAAGTATTTCTGTCTTCCACAGCCCATCACACAAAGACAGCAGGAAGATTTCCCCTCCTGCTTAGCCCCCTTTTCTCCAGAACAAATAAGCCCACATCCCCAACTTTTCTTTCATCACGTTCTCCATTCCTCATGTCATCTTGATGAGCCCTTCCAGTGGGCTTTTTTCAGTATACTGTTGTCAACAGGTAGCCAAGCTGGACGTAGCCAGTACTGGAAGGTAGCCCTGCCAGTACTGAACAGCTAGGCACTACCACTGCCCTCAGCCTGATGGCTACGTGCTTTCTAATGCAGCAAAACGGGCCTTTGTTGCTGCAAGGGTGTTCTGCTGACTTGTGTCCAGCTTATTACTCACCAGGACTGTGATTTTTTTAATGAAGAAAAAAAACACAAACAAACAAAGAAGAAAAGCAATAACCAGAGTGATGGTGGGAAAGGTAAATGTTCTTCCTTCACAGAGGGGTTCCTTGGCTATTCATCAGAAAACAAGAGGACATCTAACCACAGCCAGCCTGTAAAACTAGGGTACATAAGTCCGTATCTGAGCACACAACTATATTAACACCTTCATACTCTAACTAAACTTTTCTTAGAGGATAAAAAAAATAATAAAAGTTATAAATTAACTGGATAAGAAAGGTTAATAGTTTGTGCATACTTAACTTTATAAAACAGTATCTGCCATGTTTTTATCCTAAAAGGTTTGAGCTTTTAATCTTAAATCTTTGTGTAAGCTTTAACATGCTTCACACTATAGTAGGTGGAAAAATGGTTGACTACACCCATGACTTAAACATAAAATCAAGAAAAAAATTACTTATATGACTATTAAAGTGTTTCAAACCATTATGATGAAGAACTGGCTCCAAACAATTGAAAGATTTGTTTTGACAGAGGTGGTAAAAGTGAAGCAACAGGCTGGCATAGACCAAAATAACAAGACACCCTTGGAAACTGTTGCTTCCAGTGTGAAATACAAGTACTGTCCTCAAAACCCAACTGAATATAACATTCATATTTGACATTTGAATGTGTCACAGAACAGCAATAGACCAGAGTTAACCATTCAGTGCAACTGATGTCAATGCCAGACTACTTTATTTGTGTTTTCAGCCATAAGGTTGACGACAAGATTCATTCTAGGCAGCTTTGGTTCACATAGTGTCATCTGTAATACTCTTGACCTAAGCAGCATTAGCCATGAGTACCGACTCATGCCACAACCACTGAAATAGGACTGACAATGAAATAGGACAAAAGGTCTCACAGAGAATATATCACCCCAAGAAGGAACAGTCTACCCTCATCATATTCCTCTAAAGCATTTGACACTATCCCACATGACATCCTGGTCTCTAAATTGCAGAGGTATGGATTTGATGGATGGACCATTTGGCGGATAAGGAACTGGCTAGATGGTTGCATTCAAAAGGTTGTGGTCAATGGCTCAACGTCCAAGTGAAAACCAGTGATGAGTCGTGTTCCACAGGGGTCAGTACTGGGACTGGTGCTGTTTAACATCTTTTTCAGCAACACGGACATTGGGATTGAGCGCACCCTCATCAAGCTGTAGAATGCTGTCAACACACAGGAGGGGAGCAATGCCATCCAAAGGAACCTGGACAGGCTGGAGAGTGGGTCCATGCCAACCTCCCTGCAAAGGCCTGCACCTGGGTCACAGCAATCCCAGGCACAAAGAGAGGTTGTTGTTCAGCCTGAAGAAGAGAAGGCTCCAGGCAGACCTTATAGCAGCTTTACAATATCTGAAGGAGGCCCACAAGAAAGCTGGAGGGGAACTTTTTACACGGGCATGTAGTGATAGGATGAGGGGTAAAGGCTTCAAGCTGGAAGAGAGCAGATTTAGATTAAATATTA
>BJBW01009019.1:2149-12722 GCA_004320125.1 Scolopax mira
CTCTTTGTTTATCAGTAATAGGTCTAGGAGTGCTTCTCTCCTCATTGGCTCTTCCACCAGCTGGGTTAAGAAGTTATTATCAATACACTGGAGGAACCTCTTAGACTGTATATTCCTGTCTGTGTGGCCTTTCCAGCAGATATCTGACTGAAGTCCCCCACAAGAATCAAGACCTGCGATTGTGAGGCTACTTGGACCTCATTGTAAAAGGCCTCATCAACTTCTCCATTCTGATCTGATGGCCTGTAGTAAATGCCCATAGCAGTGTCCCTCATATTGGCCTGCCCTTTTATCCTCACCCACAGGCTCTCAACTCACTCATCTCTCCCTGGAGGGGGGGTTTTAGGGATATCTCCTCACTCTCTATGCATTCCTTGACATAAGGGGTAACACCTCCACCCCTCCTTCCTCTCCTGTCTCTTCTGAACAACCTGTAGCCCTCAATAGCCACATTCCAATCATGGGATTCATCCCACCAGGTTTCAGTGATGGCCACTATATGATATTTTTCCACAGTAGCTTCCAACTCCTCCTGTTTGTTGCCCATGCTGCGGGCATTGGTGTAGAGGCACTCCAGGTGGGCTGTTGGCTTCACCGCCTTCTTAGGGGAATGTCCCCTGGAGTGTCTCTCAGACGTTTCTCTGTGTACTGTATTTACCCCGGGAGCTGCTGGTACACCACCAAAGTCAGACTTTGACTGTAGTGAAAGGTCTCCAGCTTGGCTCAGGGAGGCCCTTACTAGCACCCTGTCCTTCTAGCCCTGGTGTGGTACCTCAAAGCTTATCACAAATAAGCCTGGTATCAACCCCCCTCCCCGTTCCCATCTAGTTTAAAGTCTTGTCAATCAAACCTGCAATCTCTTTAGGGAGAGCCCTCTTCCCCCTTTGAGAGATGCATCTCCCATTAGGTGTTAACAGGCCTGGTGTTGTAAAGGCAAATCCAGTGTCAAAGAACCCAAACCCAAGCTGGTGGTGCACCAGCTACGGAGCCACGTGTTAATTGATTGGATATTTCTGTTCCTCCTAGCATCCTTGCTCGCTATAGGAAGGAGTGATGAAAAGATAACCTGTGCCCCAGATCCTCTAACCACCCTTTCCAACTCCCTGAAGTCCTTTTTTATTGACTTTGAGTTGCAGTTTATAGTTTGTTCTGTACCTACCCTGGAAAATCAATAGTGAATAGTAGTCTGAAGGACGCACTAAGCCAGGAAATTTCCTGGTGATGTCCTTAACCCAGGCTCCAGGGAGACAACAGACCTCCCTCTGTGGAGGGTCCACCCGGCATACTGGGCATTCCATCCCCCTTAGGAAGGAGTTACCTACAAATATAACTCTACTTTTTCCCTTTATGGGTGTGCTGGTCATCAGAGGTATACATGCTTTTTTGACTGGTATGTTTGTGATGTAGGTTGCTTATCATCTACATTCTCGCTCAATTGGCCTCCTCAACCAGAGCCTCATATCTGTTCTTGAGAGGAACTGGGTAGGGTGCAGTGGGCAAGGAGGTAGTTCCTCTGCTGCCCTGACCATGAGCTTTTCTCCATTCATTGTTATTATCTAGACTTCCATCTTGAACCTGACCGGTTCAGGATTCTCTCCCTGTTGTAGAGCTTCCTCCTGTTTCTTTTTCCCTAAAGATGGCATTTCCTAGTCACCTTCTCTAATGCCCCTCAGTCTTTCCACTTCTTCTTTAAGCTCAGCCACCAGGCTGAGCAGATCATTGACCTGCACACAGCACACACAGGCGTTGTCTTCACTGTCCTCCAGCAGGAGTGACAGACACTCCCTGCATCCCGTCACCTGGACAGCTACATCTCTCTGTGGAAGGTTAGCTTGTCAGGCTCTGTTCTTCTTGACTTTGGCTCCAGACCAAGTGGAGACCATCTTGGTTCTTTTCACTATTGCGCGCTTGCACTCCACGTACCTGTTGCACGCCACACTTTGGAGCGGCTGCTGCCACCTTGCCTACCAATAAAGGGTCTGTTCTCACTGCCTTTAAATCTCCGTGTGGCTCTTGGCCATGCCCCCTCCATGCCTGATTGGTTGCCTCGGACTTCCGGTTTCCTGCTGGGGCGGTAAGTGGACCTTTCCTGAGCTGAGAAACCCCTTCGTACAGCGTGATCCAGCCCTCTCCTCAGGCTCACCTCAGTTCTCGCTGTCGTCGTCATCACTGCCGCTGCTGCTGCCACTGCCTTGCCGACCCAAGGTCGAATTCAGGAGACATTGACTATAATCCCTGTTGGATGCAGGATTCATTGCCTTGCTCAAGGCTCTCGTACAGCTGCCAGAGATCACATCGTTTTCTACTAATCTCTTAGGGGTGCTCAAAGGATTAATTAGTTAATGTGTGAAGTACTTTGAAGATGAAAAGTGTTATGTAAGTGCTAAGCATTATGAAGAAAATATTGGGGAGGAGAAGTAGTGTTTGATGGGCTTTAAAATCTCTAATTTTTTATTAAGAAAAAAGCCTTAGTTCTCTGTGAACTAGCTGTGATCTGATTTTCAGAACAGTAAGAAAATCTTTAAAACATCAACCTATTCTCTTTGAACCTGGTGAAGGTTACACATGTTTCTGCTCTGTTCTTTCCTTTTAATTAATTGTGATAAATACTGTAAAACTTGTTGTTTAAAGGGTTTCAGCTACCTAACTGTTACCTTGTAGTAAATATAAAACACTGTACACTTGCATGACTTTCTGACAGCTTATGAAAAGGAGAAAAGAATTGGCAATGTGCCCCAGGAGTGAATGGAGAAAGCTTGAAAGCACCACCATTGCAGCTGGAACCACTTCAGTGGTGTTTCACTTTATGCTTGAAGTTTGTTGAATCAAAAGAAATTTAATCTTATTGTTACGCCTCCATACACTTCTACTTTTTTAATGGATGGGGCCATAATATGAATGAGCGAAGGTTTGCAGATTAGTGTCTGGATTGTGGGTAATATTTCTTAAGAGTACAAGAAGAACGATGTTTAAAACTGCTTCCATTTTGTTAAAATGCTCAAGTTATAACCAGATGTTGCTGTCTTGTGCACAACTGCTCTGGGTCAAATCAAAGGTGCCCTTGGCTCAGAATTTTGACTCTAACTGTGATCAGCAAAAGACTTTTTGGGGAAATTGTGTTGTCAACACATAAACTCCAGGCTGAGTTTTCTGAATGCACTAGAGTGAGCCTAAACTGGCTTTGTCTTCTACTGATAACCCAAACTAAGCACAGAATGTGCATTTCACTTCTATTGATAGTAAATTGCATCCAGCCTTTCAGAGACATCCTGCCTCAGATTTTGCTGAAGACTCTAATAGATATAAAGTCAACCAGTGTCCTGGTTTGAGGTAAAATAGAATCAATTACAAGTAATTTTACTTTTTAACTAAGCCTCTTTGAACTAACTGAACTCTCTGAAAATTAACAGCATATCCTCCAGACACTGTTCTCAGAAAGATAAGACCTCACTATTTGTGATTTATGCCAAGGAATGTTGTGCAGATAGGATCTTGCTTATACTTATCGCTATAATAACCAAGGTCAAATAACTTTGTTTCTTGCTCCACTGTAGGGTTGGAAGTGGAAAATTGTAGAGGTGTTGCACCTGTGGGGACAGGTAATTGTCATTTGCTTCAGTGGTCAGTCCAACCCAAACCATAACACCATATATCACAAATTATTATATCAGTGCAAAAAAATCTCACCTAATAGAAGTTCAATGTACCTTTCCCCTAGGGACCACTACTTTATAAATGGTACAACAGTGAAAATAAAGATAGGATCTGGAGCCAAATAATAAATTAATAGTTAAAGAAAAAAGAAAAAAATGACGAGAGATAAATATTTTCTCCTGGTAACAAGCCAGTTCTGCAAGATGACATTATAATATTTTTTTTTCTTAATTTCATGTATGAACTTCAAAGTAGACATTCTTCATCTTTTGCCTTTACTCTGTCCTTTCACACAGTTGCATTCCTTTTAAATTTAATGGAGAAACCAAACCAAAATGAAAAAGCAGAACTTTTTTATAGTCTCACATGATATAAACATGCACATTTATGTAGTGTGGTTTTTTTGCTGGTGGTTTTAATATGATTAGAAGTAGGCAAAAACATCACATTTTATTTCATAATTTTTAATAATGTTAATGAAAAATGTTGCTTTCTTCTAAACTCTTAACAAAATGCAAAGACAATCACACAAAACAAGGCAGTCACAGTGTTAATTTTTCAACCAGTTTTCAACCAGCAGAATATTGTAGGATCAGAAGAAAGCTAATTTAAACCATTTGTGAAATGGTTTAAATTTGTGAAAATGTTATATACATCGTTATAAAAATCACAAGATGAATACTAATACTAGGATGGCATTAGGAAATCAAGAAAATACTTATTTGGTCTAGTGACTTTTCTCCAGCATTGATCAGTAGCACAGGGTATGAGAACAGGCAAGTAAATAGCAGTAGTTTCCATCAGTTTGTAGTTTAGGTACTTTTCTCACAATAGATAGTGCAGCTTTTGTAATTATTTTTTTTAATTCCACGAATTTTCTTACTTCCTATTTGAATCTCCAACAGCTTTGTTGTCTCCAACAACAACATTATCTTCTTGACAAGGTGTTGTGTGAAGCAATTTGTCCTTCTAATAGTTCTCTCAGCTGTTATGAATCTATGCAGCCCGAGCTTTCATAAAGAAATCTAAAGATCTAGAGAGGTTACCAAAAGAGTACTTAACTGTGGCATGATAACTTTAAAAAGCTACTTATATGAGCAGAATGGTTCGAATAGTACAGTAAGTCTTAGATATCACACACTTATCCCATTTAAAACCAAACAAAAGATCCCACACAACCCCCACTACGGTGCCAGATCATGAGATCAAGCACTGACCCATAAACTGTCATACCTATTAAATGTTAGTCTGATCCCCAACATGGTTTTGCTCAGACTAGTTGGCACTATATAACTCAGATAATGTGTGTGGAGGATAATATATGTTGAGGACCATTGCCAAGAGTTTGGTGAGATCTGCCTGTTTTAGGGGTAAACAGAGTTCATGTATCTAAACGTGAACTAGGCTGTAAAGTTTCATCTCAAGGTCCCCAGACGAATACAGAGATAGCCAATGAGGCCAGTCAAAGTGCACTTCTGGGAAAACTTCCCAGACATCTGGATTTTTAAAAAGTGAAACATAACTGAACCAAAGAATATGTAAGGGAAAGTTTAATGTTAAAACATACCTTTCTCATTAAGAATCACTAAGATACCCAAATGTTACATGCATTTTATTACAAGTAAAAGTAACTATACAAACACATTTCTTCCTTTCCTTATTTTCTTGGTCTATATGGTCAGTACGGATAATAACAGTAACCTAAGCCTTACAAATCACTGACAAACAGTGTGGCCTGTTCCTGTCAAATACTGTACCTTGATGTCATGACACTTACCTACTTACCTACCTGCCTTCCCAAGTGTTTTCCTGTCCAATTATGTGCAAAGTTTGAGTATTCCTCAAATGGTAAATGCTATAAGCACAGTCACATTATCACCCATTGGACACCTCCCATTTGAGCAACCTGCTCTAGTGGGAGGTGTCCCTGCCCATGGCAGGGGAGTTGGAACTAGATGATCTTTAAGGTCCCTTCCAACCCAAACCATTCTTTGATTCTATGATCATAGATATTTTGGGAAATATTATGTTATAACATAATATAAATTTACAGATATCATCCCAACCAATTTAATGAAAATTTCCAGGCTAAAATGTCAAGATTAAACTACATCAATATCCCAGGACTGTATGAGTAATTGTGCAGATATGATTAATAAATTCCACATCCCTAGATTGCTCCACAATCTGCTTTCATCCACAACAGCCCATTTGAAAACAGGCTTGATCTATTTGAGTAAGCACTATAGATGTAGCTTATCTGAATCGTTGCGTATACTAAAGCTATCAAAGTCCCAAGTCATATATGAATTGATTTCTTTAACAAATGCTAAAACGTTAGCCAGTATTTTAGATCATTGCCTTCATAAATCTAATACAATGTTACTTCATCTGAATCAAACACAATTTATCTCGGATAAAAAGCTTTTTCCCATTGGTTCAAGACTTTGCTAACATATTTTAGTCTTTTGCTGTAATATTGTCATGGATTCTGAGAAGATATTTGGCAGAATTGATTGAACATTTCTTGGTTTATTGCACTTTTTAGAAGACTAACTTCGGGAAAGCATTTTGCTCTTGTGTTGACAGCTTTATTCTAACCCTAAGGCATCCCTGATAATTAATAACTGTGTCAGTTCAGTTCATCCTAAGCAGATGTGCTGCACAGGGTTTTTCCTTATCTCCCCTGTTTCTGCCTTGGTAAGTGACCTTTATTAAATTATGTTTCAAACCAGGAATTCATGACATTCAGATTCCATAGGGCAAGACGAGAATGCCATTATCTGAGCTTGTACAGGAAGCTGTATCTGTATCTAAATCACAGAATTTTTGTTTTGTATTTTAACACCAAGTCCAATGGAAATAGCATCAAAACAAAATCAAGATAAAATATTTCTGCATGATTCAACTTTATTTCTTTTTTTTCTTTTTTTTTTCTTTTAGAATAGAATAGAATAATAAAAAATAATAATTTAGGTTGGAAAAGACCTTTAAGATCATCAAGTCCAACTGTAAATTAATGTATACAAAATGTTTTTATCTTCTTAATTGTTACATACTCTTTTTATTCAACCTTAATAATACAGATTTTTCTCCTTTTTCTCATTTATGCTCATTTATTGCCTAATTTAGAAACTGTTTATTTAAGAAGAGTATTTTTGAGATGTTATGCATGTGATTTTTATGCATTAAAGTTCTGTAGCATTTTATTCTCCCATCTGAAAAGAAGTAAGAATAAACATGAGTGTCAGGGATCTACTTATCATTCATACATACTTCCTGCTTTTCTTGTTCTGTGGTTTTAAGATGAAATAAGGGAGAAATTAATGATTGGCCATACAGTAGTACAAACTTACTTCTTACTAGAAAAGCATAAACTAGCCCACATAATCCACCAAGAGCACTAAGTCTTTGTAATTGTGGTGGCTTTACCTTGGCAAAGTACCAAATGCACATCCAGCTGCTCTCTCACTCCCCTTCTTCAACAGGATGTGGGGAAAAAATAAGATGGAAAAACTTGTGAGTCAAGACAAAGACAAGGAGATCACTTACCAGTTATCATCACAGGTGAAACAGAGTCAACTTGGAGAGAAAATAATTTAATTTACTGCCAATTGAGTTGGACAGCGAGGAACAAAGACAAAACTAAAACTAAAATTAAAACCTTATCTTCAAGTGTTTGGCATTTAGTTACTGCCTCAAATGTCACTCTACTAACTTCTGGCTTATTTTGCCAAATCTTTAAGGGATCTTTTTTATTTTTATTTACTCCTATCAGTAGGGATGACATTATGCATGTGGATGCAATTCAAAATCAACAAAAAAGGATTAAAAAAAAAGGTAAAGAAAAAATTAGTAGGACAAGGTCATTACAATAAAAGCCATGTAGAGAGGATGAATGAGTAAGAGAAGATTTAGAAAAAAATATTCATAACCATGTTTTTAACAATTTGATTCCATGCTTCAGATATTTATTTATTTATTTGTTTTGCTTTGCTTGTTTTGGTTTTTTTTTCCGCTTCTGAAATGATGGAATTGGGGGGAGGGGGAGGGGGTGAGTTATGCTGAATAGCATTTAGTGCATGATAGTAACAAACACATCAGAGTCCCCCAGACAGTTCTGCAACCTTTTGAGCCTGCATAAACGTTTTTAAACATCAAAGACTGCACCTGATCTCCTCTACAGATATGGAGAATCATTTGCTGGAAGAATGGGCAAAGTCCACTGTGAAGACTAAAGGAACTGCTGCTACATAGGTATCCCATATCAACCTGAGGCGGTACACTTCTACAAGCTGGAGCTGTAAAACTCTTTCATTGCCTGTATAATCATCTGTAGTTGTTTTGCATTTTGGGGAAGTTATTTATTTAATTTTTACCCTTCACTCTATGAATCTTTGAAGGAAGATGAGTAACACTATAGTAAAATTTTCCCTTAATCTTTGTTAGAGAGAAGACATATATGTTGAATCAGGCAGGGCTGGAAAGACAGCGTAGTTTGCTTAGATTAGATTGAAGGACTAGACAACCTGTTTTACTCATTTTGTGAATATGTAATTCCTCCACAAAGTTTTAAAAGGCACAGATCATTAGCTTTAGTAGCTGTCTTCACTTTTAACTGAAATCTATGCACTTCTCTGTTTGGACAGAGAATTACTGCTTATATTTGAATAGTTTAGGTATTTAGCCCATAGTTTTAGATATCCTACACTTGGTCTGCCTGACTAAAGAAGGACCACTTGTTATCTTGTTATCTTGCATGAGGTTGGTTTTTTAAGTTATAATTATTTTCCAAAATTAATTTTTGCTTACTTATGGATTCTTCCAAAAGTAGTGGAGCATTCTTAGGTTTTTCCTCTGTGTAAAGTATGTGTGGTTATTATCTTTCTGATTTTTTAACAGGTCAAACAATGTGACATTGAACACATTTGGAAGATGAATTGAAATGGATAGCTTAGCAAGTTATCTATTTTCTGACAATTTGTTCTTTCTTCTTATTTTTCCCCCCCACTGTCCCAAATCATATTTAGTTCATCTCTTTGGATTGTAAAGCTGAAGGTTAGAGCAATGTGAAGATGAACAGTGATAGAAAGATAATATACAGTAATTTATTGTACATTACTGGCTTGTTGCCCTTTTTGTTTTCAGAAGAAATAAATCAAAGTTCCTTGAAAATTGTGAAAAAGCTGTAATGAAATAGATCACAAGTGGCCCTGTGGGGCCTCCAATGATACAGTTGAAAAAAAAAAATAAATGGAATAAATAAATGTTATTTCTTTTTACTAAAAAGGAAGCTGAAGTTTGTTGCAGAAGGTTCCAGAGATTCCATTCCTTTTCATTATTTAATACTTTAAATTCTTCTGAAAGAAATAATTCTCATTACAACTTTTCTTAGTAGCTATTAAATGAAGAAGAATAATGCAAGCTTCACAGTAGAAAGACTCTAAAAGTAGATGAGGATAGTGGAAATGGGGCAAAAAATAAAATCTGTGATAGAATTTGAGGTTTTACCATATTCTTATAGTGTAAGAGTACACACACACACAAATCCATTTAAGTTCTTTGGCTGTTGGCTTAATTTGCCAGGACTATCAAACCATTTTTTACTGCTTTCAACTTACTGCATTTAAGTTGAAAAATTAACTAAGAGTCAGCTACCTTTTTTCTTTTATACCTTTTTTTTCTTTTTACTTCAATTGCAAGCTGAATAATTGATAAAACAGTGGCATATTTTTTCAAATTACTTGAACATTAATTGAGACTAATTGAATAATCATCCACCCTATGAGTTTGAGTTAATTATCTAAAACCCAGAAAACTCTCATGAAGTTTGAAACAGAAACTACTGGCCAATCAGCCTCTCCTCTGTGCCCATGATCTTATGATCATGGAAAAAGACATGTCAAAGCATTTTGATGAGACAGAGGTGATTAGATCGAGATAACATGACTTCAGCAAGGGCAAATTGTGCCTGACTGATCTGGTGGCCTTCTGTGAAGGAGTACTGCAACAGCAGACAATGGAAGGGCTACGGATGTCATATACCTAGACTGCTGTAAGGCCTTTGACAGGGGCTCAATGCAACATTCCTGCCTCTTAAAGGGAAAGGTATGGGTTTGAAGGATGGACTGTAATATTGATAAGGAATTGGCTGGATGACTGTATCCAAAGAATTGCAGTCAATGGCTCTATGTCCAAGTGGAATCCATTAACAAATAGTGTCACCCCAAGAGTTCTTACACAGTCTAATACTATTTGATATCTTCATCAATGACAACAGAAGATGGGATTGAATGCACCCTTAGCAAGATTGCAGATGATAATAAGGTGAGTGATGCAGTTGATAGACTAGAGGAAAAGGATTTCATCCACAGGGATGAACTTAGGACAGACTTAAGGAGTGAGCCTGTGTGAACCTCTCAGAGAAATGTGGATGCTCCATCATCGTAAGATTTCAAATTCACATTGTGCAGGACTTTGAGCAACCTAATCTAGTGGAAGGTGTTCCTGCTCATGGCAGGGGCATTGGACTAGATGATCTTTAAAGGCTCTTTCCAACTCAAACCACTCTATGATTTTATGCAATGTGTATGCCAATTTCACTCCAGTCTTCAAAAAGGGCAAGAAGGAGGATCTGGGAAACTACAGGCTGGTCAGCCTCACCTCCATCACTGGAAAGATGATGGAAAGGCTCATTTTAGGAGTCATCTCAAAGATTATGGAGGAAAATAAAGCTATGAGAAGTAGGCAATATGGATTCACTAAAGCAAAATCATAATCAAACTAACCTGATAGTCTTATACAATGCAACAACCCCTTGCACCAGTATAGGTTGGGGATGACCCTTTGGAGAGCAGCTCTGAGGAAAAAGACCTTGTGAACAACAGGATGACCATGAGCCAGCAATGTGCTCTTGTGG